>APFE031438331.1:169509-208741 GCA_000404065.3 Pinus taeda
TATTATTTTTATAATTTTTTATTTTTTTTAAATAATTTAAATTCACATGCATACATATATAATTTCTCCCCATAAAAATACATGATATAAAAAAAACATGAAATAATAAGCTGTAGTTATACTACTTGTAACAAAATAATTATAATAACTAAAACAAAATAACAGTTATTTTGTTATGAAAAAAATTAATATTGTGTTTTAATTTACATAGTTCCAACTTATCACTTTTAACTTTAATTTTATTATATTGAAATCATATACTTATCTAGTTCCAATCCATTAAAATTTTGACGACATTCTTTTACACTATGGTTACAACGTTTCCAAGTAATTTATAGGGTTCTAATGAAACCATGCAATTTATATTGTTTCAATTTCTCACTTTAATGTGTTTTTGAAGAGCTATAAGAGTCTAATCCATTATATATGATACAATGACGGGTGGATTATACTTTCTTATAAAAAATGTATGGGATTGGAAAATTTTATGAAGTAGATAAAATATAGAGTAAGAAATAAATATGTTTAGAAATGACCTAAATTATTTAAAGTATGGAATATTTCTGTTTTTACTCATATATTATTCAAAGTGATATAAACATTACTTTAAATTTTGAATTTGAAAGTCATATAAACATTATTTTAAATTTTGAATGCTCGAATGTTTTGATGTTTAATTTGAATTTTTAAATGTATAATTTTAACTTTAAATGTAATAAATTTAATTTAATATAATTTGATCTTGTATAATAAGAATGGAAATAGAAACCTATTTTAAAAAGTAGCTTAATATGTTTCTAATTGTACGATGCAATTTGTATTGTATTTATGTATTGTATGACTTTTTAGTCACAAATTACTTTATAGTTGATTAAATTTGTATAACTATATATATTTTCCTCATGAAATAACGTTGGACTTTCAATTTGGTATTCAATAGCTTGATTTTTCAAGAATATTCATTTTCTTAGATTCAAAAGATTTCTCATATCATTAAGTTTTAAGAAATAATTCTCTCTGAAATATGTATTTAGACTTGCTATATAAATATTTGAACTTAGTTTCTATTAGTTTTTAGTTCAACAATCTTGCAAGTCATTATACAATATCTTCTTCATCAACTTTTCTAGATCTTCATCTCGTCTCTTTGTTTATCCATTCCCTTAGGCTTCTTTAGTAAACTCTCCAAATCTTCTAATTTTATTCCTAACATCTATTTTTGTTTAATCACTGAATCTAGTTCATTCTCTTCTCACAATCATTTTTCTTTGAAATTTGATTTAAATAATTAAAATTTTTGGAAAATGAGATATAGAAACAAAAATATAATAGCATCATTGTTACAGTTGGTATCACTTTTAGTTTGGGATTTATATAGCCTTATGAAGAAATGGAAAATTGTTGCTAAGAAGAACTAATTTTGAAAAAGGTGTTGAAATACTTCACTTGGTAAATGTGATGTGTTTTGAAACCAAACAAAGCTTCAAACCTAGATTGAATAGTAAAACTTTGCGGTTATGTCTAACAATATATCACACTTTTAACAAACCCTTTAGTCCTATGCCAAAATGGTTTTAATTTTTTTCATTTCTCAACATGTGTTGGGCTAAGAGTCAAGAAATATTATTGCTTGTGGGACTAGATTACTTGGGAAATAGGTATATATTGAGAATTTAATCTCAAATTTATCTAATTTTCTTCTAAACAGTTGTACTTTCTAAATATTTTTTCTCTTTCCTTCTGTTCACACAATCTTTTTTAGTTGTTCAAATGTCTAGGGACTGAGATGTATGGCAAAAATACAACTCCATCTTTGTTATAGAGATCAATTTAGTTGACGATTTATATAGTATCTTCAAGAAACGAAAAATTGTTGCTAACAAGAACTAATTTTGAAAATGCTCAAATGTTTCACTTGTAAATGCAAAATGGAGGTCGATATGACTATATATATATATATATATATATATTATATATATATATATTGAATAAAGCGACTCCAATATTTTTACTAGTATGGTATGTTTTCTTGAATAATTGATTAAATAAAATAACTTGTCTAATAAGATTCAAATATCATTTAACAATTTCGAATTATTGTATTAGAATATTATAAAAATAAATTTAAAATAAATTATTGAAAAAAATTGACAATGTTGTGCTTTGCTAATTGTTTATAGAAATATATCTAACCAACTTTTATAAGGATATAATACATATTTCAAATGACAATTTTTTAAGCACTTAAATTATAATATATACCATTAAATTTATATATAATTATTTTTTTTCCCACACAATTTCACGATTTAACGTAAAAGATCAATTTATTTTTTGTCATATATATATATATAAAGTTTTCATTTTTACCATATGATCATATTTAAATCCAAAATATAATTTTTGAAGTGTGCAAATATTTTGTGAATTGCATACCTTCAACTAGTTTGCAAATTTATTATATGTTACATGGGGTTCCTTTATTGGGTGTCCTCAATTGCAACATCCCTTGAAGTTAAATCATGATTTATGAATAAGAAACAAATTTTAGTTATTTAGCCAAATCAAGTTACATAATTGAATTTATTTTGTAATGGAAATATAGTCTTTCCCAAAACACTGATTTTTCATCTCCCTATATTATGCTCACATATAGGATAATTTGGAAAATCAATTGGCACATTATCCACACATCTTTTATTTTCTTGCAAGGAACCAACATCACATAGTGTAATTAGGGAAATTGTATTAAGTGATCAGTCACCACATATGCACATACTTTCAATTCAAACACTTTGTATGTGCACTAGATCCACCTTACACACACCATCACTACTAACGAATTTTCTTTACTAACAATTACAAGTAGAGTAATTTCTTATATTTTACTTTGAAATATTTCACACGAATGTATGCTAACATAGTATAATTAGGAAAGAATTAAGTGGTCCATCATCCACACATTATTTATTTTCTTGCAACGAACAATCATCACATAATGTAATTAGGGAAATTGTATTAAAGGATCATGAACCACATATCCACACAATTACAACTCAAGCACTTTGTATGTGCACTAGATTCACGTTATACATACAATCATTACTATCCATTTTTCTTTACTAACCATTATAAGTAGCTTAATTTCTTATATTTTAATTTTAAATATTGCACACAAACATATGCTCACAAAGTATAATTAGGGAACTGTAAAGGATCACCACATGTCCACATCAATTCAAACTTTGTATGCACACAAATTTACTTGCACACACGTTCACCCCACACACTGAACTCACTTGAACTTTGTATAAAATGTATTTCCTTTACGGAATCTTTGTACGTAATTTATTCGAACATATATTTTTTTCACACATTAAGCGAGGCCAAGTATTTCTAAAAGCAGCCATAACCTAAACACACTAAATTCCCCACAAGGGGCACATGATAATTTATATTTTCGGTTAGGTCCATGGCGATAGGAAACACATAAGCAGTCTTGGTTGTTTTTCATATTCAAACATAGAAAGCTCTAGTCTTGCATCATCCAGTCAAAAATATGGTACATGGAAATAAACCTGTGAGGGAGGGAAGGCCTACGTGGTAGATTATCATGAATCTTCATGTTGTCTCCCACCACATGTTAGTGGATTTGGGTCAAAAACTAATAACTAGAAGCTCAAATTCATCCATTCCCACTTGATATAGGTAATTTAATAGCCAAATCTTAGGGCATCTATCCCTATAGGTTGAGTTGCAAGAGTACTTAGACCTAAGGTGATCTTGGTGAGGCTATTGGAATTGTCGCTAACTCTTTCACAATATAACCCTAGTACGTTTGGAAACTATAACACTCTCCACACCTTGGTTAGTTTTTTGGTTGCTGAAATCGTCACTAGTGACATTTATGACGTGGCTCGTGGCCCCAATACATTATTCCAAAATATTCACAAGTCTTAGTTACATTTTGAGCGGATGGAAATAAGGTATTTTTAGGAATTTTTCTCATATGAAAAACGTCACAAAACCTATTTTGATTGATTCTTTCATACATTAGAATTAACAGGAAAAATAACCATTTATCTTTTGCTTTATCTTATCTATATGATTCATTTGGGTTTCCTAAAGAAAATGTATGTGTTTAGGTGTGTTTAAAAATGCAACAGTCTTATGTGTTGTTGATTTATTTCCTTTATTTCCAACTAATTTATTTCTTAGAATATCAAAATTTTCATTAGTTTCATATTTCATAGGGATTATATCATCTTCAGGTGCCTCCTACATACAATTCACATAATCATGAAAATTATTTTACATTTCATACATGTTGAACGCTTTAACCTTTCATCATATTTTGAATCACCCTTTATGTCGGCATATCTACTAATACTTTTACTAGTACAATATTCTTTTGTCTTTCTTTCCATGAGCTTGAAACCCTTTTATTTTCATGTTTCAACTTAGAACCCTTCATCCATGTCAAATTCTACTACCTAGCTACCAAGTCTCAACTTTTTTTCATTTAACTTTTCCCTAAGGTTTGCGATTAGAACCCTAGGGTTTCCAAATTTATTTTAATGGAATGGGGAATGCTTTTACCTATCATCATATTATGAATCACCCTTTTTATTGACACATGGACCAATACTTTTATTGGTTCACTCTTCATCGATCCATCTTTCACTAAGCTCAAAACCATTTTCTTTTTGTGTTTCAACCTGAAACCCCTCGTCCATGTCAACTCCTTCTACCTATCTACCTATTATCATGTCATATCATGACCTTCCACCTATTGTTATTTCTTAAATAAACATTTTTATGTCTACTATTCACTTGTTTTATGATGATGATTCACTTGAATTACAAGCATATTTTGTATTCCACTATGCAGGGATGGAAATTGAGCAACCGCATGAGGGAGAAGATGTGCCCCATCAAGCTAATAAACCAAATGATGATAAATATGTTCCCTATGGAATTAATCAACCACTAGTGGAACATGTGCCGTATCAAGCTGATCAACTATCACTAGGAGAATAATGTGTGTGAGATCAAGCTAATCAAGCAGTAGAGGGACA
The DNA here is from genome assembly GCA_000404065.3 of Pinus taeda. Classification (NCBI taxonomy): domain Eukaryota; kingdom Viridiplantae; phylum Streptophyta; class Pinopsida; order Pinales; family Pinaceae; genus Pinus; species Pinus taeda. The sequence continues at coordinate 174,588 of APFE031438331.1, forward strand.
ATATTTTCCCTATCAAGTTGATCAACCCCTAGAAGAATGAACCTTTCCGCTCAAGTTGGTAGGATAATAGGGAGTTGAGTGATTTGGAAAGCGGAAAATGATTTGCAGAAAAGTTTGATGCAAACACAACAAAGGATCTTAGGGAGCTTATCCCTATTTGCACTATTAGATACCATGTCAATAATATCATTTGACAATACTTTTAGTAACATTCAGTTGTTATGCAATTTCATATACTACATGGGTTGATTAAGCATACGGAACTAAAACATGCCATAAATATTTCGAATGCTTAAGATGCTAAAAGCAAGAAGACACATGTGAATGTCACTAAAAATATATCAAAGATATCCTCTATCCTTGGAAAATAAAGAAAACATGATGTTCGAGATGCTCAGAGGGAAATTACAACTTTTATTCTTGCATCAAGTACATCAAGGCAACAAAATTTGGCAACAATGTCAAAATTCCTCCATGAATTCAGAAAAACATTGCAAAAACATACCAAATTTAGGGTTCAAGTGAATGAAAATGATGAATCTACTTGTTGGGCTCTTATCACCAAGCGACCCTACCAAGATAGGATTATAACAAGAATCATAGCACTTGTGGTAGACTTTTGAGAGTGTAATTTCCATGCTGTTCTAGATATAAAGCATGTTATACAACATCACATATCAAAGATGATCATGTAGATGACACTAATAATGATGTAGAAATAACACAAACTTTTTTGAGAAATTCTAAGAGAGAAATCATTGTGTGAAGAAATCCATAAGGATGATTTAAAAATTGAAACCATTATTTATTAGACCTAATACAATACATGACACATGTTTTTGCCAATATCATGTCTAATTCTAGCTTCATTATGACACTTTCAAGGAATTTTAGAAGAAGAATTCTCATAGTGACCCTCCTCCTCTTATAGTGCCTGATTTTATTTCATGACTATTCTGAAAAAGGGAGCCATAGGAGTCACTTTATAAGAAAATATGTATAGGCAGAAGAAGATGCACTGAACTTGGTGGTTTAGAATTGTACCATAGGAACTTTCCTATTGATTCCAACTAGTCTAGTATGCGAAATGTCATAGTAACATGGAAGTATTATCAGAATTTTGTGGGAAATAAACCATCTTTTTCAACTTTGGCACCTAGGATGATCAACTATGTTGAGGATGATATTCCTATTTCATAATTTATGGATTTGTTCATAACTAGGTATATAAACATTTCAAGGACTCACAAAGGTCGAGGTGGCAAGCTTGATAATTCAAATATTCCTGAGAAGTATTCTAGCCATGAAAAATATTATCAGTGGTGGACTTTGCAGAGAATAATACATTTTCTCCTCAGGTAGAAATCCACAATGAGTTGTATCACTCAAATCAAGTGTCCCTATTGGTACATGTTTTGTATAGAGATGCACAATTGAATATTAATTGTAGCGATGACACTAACGAGTCATGTGATGTGATTAAAGAATATCAATTCTATATCAATAATGATTGTGATCATGACACATTGTTCGTCCAACATTTATTTGACATTATTTATAAATAATTAAAAATAATGACATATCAGTCAAAACTCATTGGATATGGTTATATGGTTGTATAGGGAAGTTCAAGTCAGCACACATTTTTTATTGGTTGAGTTGGCTACAGAAGAAGACAAAAATTCAACATACTTGGAGCTATTTTTCAACATGACATGGAAGGGTGAGCATGATGGTGAATGTTCTTATGTGAAGTAATCAATTATGAGGCCTAAATGATTCACGTTGTAACTCAACTCAATACATAACTAGAGGTGGTCAACTAGTGCAGATACCATTAGGGCATGAAGGCCATAGATCTATTAGACCGGTGCATAGGTTCTTATGGAATGTTGAACTTGGAAATGTGAATAGATCCATTCCTTGGTATTATAACACTATAGAAGGAATACAAGAATTACACTTAGTGCGAAGTAAATATATGTGGGAAATATTTTCCATCCAGATAAGAAAACTTGCATGATTTTGTGATTTTTTCATTGTTGCTAATGGAAGTAGACTTGATCAATGTGAAAAACATGGGTACATGAAAGGATGTAAATACATCCCTCTTAATCCAAAGGGACCTCACTATAAAGAGATAATCGTTTCACTTGATCATCATCAAGTCTCTAATCTTGTAAGGTAAGGTATGTGGCTCATCTACCATTAGATATTTCATTTATAAATTGAAATCTTGAACGTATTTAACTAATACATATTTTGTATTTTGGTTGTAGATGATTTTTTGTTGTCACTATCCCCATAGGAAATAAAGAGAACGTGGCCAACTATTCGATGTGACGCTCACAATTTAAAGGAAGGTTGGTACAACCATATGAAGATGGAAAATTAACATACTAAATAGGTTACATGGTTGTGATAGCTCATTCTTTTGAAATCATTTATAGAGATTGCATGCCTAAATATATATCTTGCCAATATAGTCATCTAGTCGTATAAGTTCAAATTAGTCAAATAGAAATCAAAGCAAAGACAAGTGAACCAAGGAGATGAAAGATGATGAAAATTGACCATGAACATATTGTGGAGACTTGAGTTCCTATCACCTAATGGCCAGATGAGTAGATGATACAAATGGCAAGCCCTGAAGCCAAGTCTATAACACTCAAGTGTAATCTAATATAATATAAGATATCAAAATGTGAATTATGTACAATTTAGAAATGTTAATGTTGAATACTTAAATTGTAAATTTCTAATTTTGAATGTGAATAAAATTCATCTAGAAAATTTTCGCTCTTGTCTAGGATGGATTCACAATGGTAAATATATGTTATAATATAAGCTTTAGGTCATTAAGGTTCTTAAGTTTCTAAAATTTTCCAAAGCAATTAGGATGTTAAAGTATTTTTATGAATCGAATGGACTTATTGTTAGGAGATCTACAATTTAAATGTTTCGAAATTATACTATGATGTTTTAACTTATGAACTTATGAAAGCACACTATATTCAATGTGGTATTCAAGCTCAAAAAGTTGTTTCAACCTGTAAACATAGTTCGAATGGCATTAGTTCGAATGGCATTAATGATACATAAATGGTCCTTCACATTGACTATTCTGAGTTGGAGTTAAATCCAACCCTATAAATTTCATATATATTTTATATTCAACATTGAAATGGGTCTATATTAATTTGGAATAATTGTTTCATTAAGTACATCATTTTATCTTTAATAAATAGTCTAACATATTGCAGGAAAATTTATGAGTTGAATAGTTCCAAACTTTCCCTTCTTCGTTATTAAATTGCTTGGAATTTAGGGATTAATGAGTAGTTTTACTTATGCTACAAGGATCCTTCCCCTTTTCCCCTTTTCCCTTATTGATTTGGGTGGAATTCTGTTAACTAACATTTTCATTAATTAGTGATTTCAATTTCCTTGTCAATGGTTAAGGTATATTTTATTTATATATATAGAAAAGTCATTTTCGACTGGCCAACATTTCACGCTTCCCCAATTTTAAACTGATAGGTCCCTTGTGTTCATACAACCATACAATAATATATTATATTTCATGATTATTTTTTTATTCAACATATAGTGTAATATGGTAATTTATACAATATATATCTTATAGAAAATCTATGGAAATTTTTAAGTCTTCTCATTCTTTTAAGTCTTCTCATTCTCTCTCTAATTAGTCCATTAACATAAGGATCCTTACAAAACATGTTTACAACATTTTCATTACATAGTCATTTATATATTCTCACATTGATCAACTCCTATCATAATAACCATACATTTATAAGTTATACATAATATGATACGATACTTTTTAATAATAAAATGTTAGGAATTAAAGCTATTTTTTATATCTACACTCGTTGGATTACATCATCCCTCATTATTGTTGGGTTCAAAACCTAGACCTTAACGTGGTTTCCATTAGTGATTCTATCTAGAATTCAATAAAAATTCTTACCGTCCATTTATTTGGAGTGAACACTTCAACGTAGATGTTGTGGGGACTGATATTTTGATTTATAAAGGGACCATCAGAGTCATATAAATTCCTATCAATGTTGGTGTCGAGAGCGAAAAAGGAGGTGGCAATTTTATTTTATTTTTCGTTTTTGTTTTCTTCTCAATATTTCTTTTCATTAGAAGAATATTAACTCTATTTTTCCATTATAATAAAGGTATTTATATATATTTTTTTATTCACTCAAGACCTTTATAAAGCTAAAAAATATATTTAATTTTAATAATTTCATATATATTTGATTTACATAATATTATGTATTCATCTATATACAAAAAACATTTATGGTTTAATATAAAATTGATGTTTTTGGAATGAAATTTTGTAACTCCATCACTAAAATTAATAAACTTTTAAATTAAATTCACACTTTTTAAAATTGAATTTGATGAATTTGACATATTTAAGTAAAAAATGAGCCTTTTTAGAATTGAAACTCACAACTTCTAAATTGTGATGTAGTTTTAAATTAAAAGTCAAATTTTCATTTAACTCAATGTAATGCATTAATTCCTGATAAAAGAATTACAATTAAGATGAATTTGTGTTTCTTTATAATATTTTTTGATGTTGTAAGTATTTATAGATTCATTGTAATTGGTTTTAGTTTGATAGATCTAGATTTAAGATTGAATTTAAAACATGAAATTAAAAAATTGTTTCAAAATTGAATTTAAAACCAAACATTTTTTGGAAATGAATTTAAAACTTATTTTAAGATTCCTATAATAATTTGTGATTTTTAATTGGACCATGAAATATTTTATTTCATTCTTTAAAGTATCATTGAATTGACTTGCGCTGATCATGGTAAGATTCTACGTACCTATTTTCTTAGTTTGTGATATTTTAAATATAAAATATTATGTTTTCTAATAAAAGTTAAACAAGTTTTATAATTGTTTTTAAACTAGTCACTGAATAACTAAAAGATCCATAAACTAAAATTTAATGAACATCCATAAAATAATACTAATAAACATCAATAAATTGAAATAATGTCAAATTCAAATACATCCATAAATTGAAATAATGTTCAAAATCATGTACATCCATAAATTGTCCATGTGTGTTAAAAAATTATACAAACTTTGTATGACACATATGTAAATGTGCCCCACGAAACCGGCCTAAAAATATACAAATTATCTAGATCCACTCTAGAAAGTAAGACTAGAACTCTTATGTGAGTTCTAGAATGCAAAATAATTGTCCGTAATCCGGTACTACAATATAACACATTCAAATTAAATTAATTAGATAATTATTTACAAGCACAAAAGAAACAATTATTTGTAAATAAATTATTTTGAAGCACATCTAACTACAATATATGAATCTACTAACCTCATTGGATTCTAAATGTAATTCACATAGGATGGGGGTTTGATCAATCAAGGTTTGAAGCTCGAATACCTGCGTTGATGAACCTGCATCATCAATGCATCCATACCCATGATCACACTGATGTTTCCACCTAACCACAACATTGACACAACTCTGCATCTGATCCTATTTACATGATGGAAAAGAAAATTTATAATTAATCTATGAACTAATTAGCATGTGCATGTAACTTAAAAAACAAATTCTTTAAATATTAAGAAGGAATCATAAATTTTACCTCAACTGACGGTCCATGTGGTTGAACATACTATCTCTCCTACACATTATGAGATGTAGGTGGAGGTGGAGGAGAATCCATGGAAACATGTGGTCATCAAAGCTGCTCCAACTAATCAACTGCACCCTCAGATGACTGCAGAGGCTCATCTATGTTGTTAGGCTATGTCTCTACATGTTATCGTGAATGTCCACTTATTCATACAAATTAAATGTTATACAAACTTATTAATATAGACAATGTATAATTTGATGATAATATAAGTGCAAAGTTGAATGATATATATGTACCTAGGATGTGTCACACAGGTTGTGTACCCTCCAAGTATCACATATGACATCCTCACACCTATGCCCATATGACAACAATTGATTGACGAATAAACTATTGAGATGCGAGTCATCATATGATGGCACTAGTGGGTCACAAGGAAACAGTGATGGTCTGTTGACCTCTCCACTCAATGAAACCTATGCACTCTCCAGGGTCTTCCTCATGCTATCAACAATCATGCTTCTTGTCACAATGTCAAGCTACAATGGATCCTCTAGCTCAATCCACAATACCACGCCCCTAGGTTGTTGTGGAAACAATCTAGGAGGTAGTGGTACATATGTAGGTTCCCTACAAGCCCCATCATGATTGTAGCTACATCATTTTCTAGGTTCATAAAACTCTAATCCAATATCATTTTCATAAGGCTTCATATGTAGCATGGAATCTGTATATATATTCTTTGTGAAGTAAATGGGGACATGTTAGCGATGGGGGGAACTTGCCCCAAACTCCAATGAATCTATCATAAACAAATGGGGCAGCATCCACCTTATTTAAAAAAATTAGTGGAAATGGACTGACATGTCTAGTATGGTTGTCCAAAGGGATGTCAAACAACTCGCTGTGAACATCAACGTCCTTGGTGGAATTTTTCACTGCTTCCCAAGTATATGTCCCTCTAACGTCCTACCTCCTAATCCTAGGTATGGAATATAGGAGGTGGCCCTGTGGGCCCGTAAAAAAATATGCATCAATCAACCTATTAATTCTCTCCAACATCAATGTTAGACTATGCCTAGTAAGTGACCTAGCAGGGATTCAACCCATCTCTCACGTAATCCATGTGTGTTGGGCCCTAACTTGAGTCAATCTGATACTCGCTAACTTATCATTCCGTGGAGGGAATGACTTTCAACTATGAATCTTAGCTTCACCATGTTGAGGCTCTGCAAATCCTAATTTCCCTTTTAATTAAAAATATATATATATAAGAAAATAAGCATAATATGAATCAAAATATATACAATAAAAATTCAAATACATCTACATCAATTGTAAATGAATTAAATATTAAAGACAACATTTTCAAGACATAAGTTACACATAAATTTGAAGGAGGATTTAAAAATCTAGAAGGTGTACCTACAAAAAGTGAAGTTGGTGCACTAACTATAGGTGGATCCTCAATGGAGACATAAATACTTCCTTTGACCCTTTGACTAGTGTGAGAGGTAGGATCGATATGTTTCACATTCACACTGGGTGGGCTACATGATCTATCATGAGCCTAAACGTGTACAACAAATACCTCCACACTATGAAAATGTGTGGATGAGGGGCATATGGGAGATGGCTTTACATATTGTACATATAATATATATAAAATAATTATCTAAGAAAAAATGTTGACTCATAAAGAATGCTGACAATAATTTAACCATTTCTAAACTGATGTAGAATTATAATCTAGCCTTAAGTCCTAAACTTTAGAGTCCCTTTTTATAAATTATATTATGTTATAGCTATGCACTACATATTATGCAAGATGTTATAATATGATCAAACAATACTAAAAACCATGCTTCCAAACTTGAACTCATATGACTAGAAATTTTGCACACATTACTGAATACAATATCTATGTCACTTTTTCTTTAAACCAAAAATTCATTGGTCATAGTAAAGATGATTTCCATCTCAAAGGAATTTTTTCCTCTTTAAACAAAGAACAATGTTCTATCTCCAAAATCTATTGGTAATTTATATAACTATCTCTAGATTATATATCTTATAATCTAGCTATATATAATTAACATAACACAAGTGTGTGTTAAATGTCAAATAGTTGTAAAACTATATATATATATATATATGATTCTATACAGAAAACATTTAAGTATATCTAATAAAATTATCTTTACCTACCACATAATATGTTAACATAACTATAACTATATTTCATAAAATAACTAACTATATATATATATATGTATTATGAAATATAGTTATAGTTTATGTTACATTTTATGTTATGTTATGGAATGGGATAGTTAAATTTTTAATTTTTAGTGTGTGTATATATATATATATATATATATATATATTATATCTATGTCAAATAGTAATAGAGTTATGTTTTTATATATATATATATATATATATATATCTGTGTGTGTGTGTGTTTTAAATAATAAATTAAATAAAACAAAATTAAAATGAAAATTATAGTTTTTTAAGGTGGTATTCAAGGGTTTTCTTGCAATGTTTTATTTTTTTCACTACCTTTTTTGGTTGTTGTTTTTTGTTGTGCGTTTCTAGTTTTTTTTGGTGGGATTTTAGGTTTTTATTATGCGTTTCTAATTTTTTCTTCAAAACTTAAGTAATTTTTTTTTGTAATTAACTCAAAAATTGAAAAATTGGACATGAAACTTACCTTGGATTCTAGAAGCTAGTTGGGTTGAGGTTATCTCATGTTTGTGGGGTCACTGGGTAGGTGGAGCAAGCTCCATGGTCCTCCATCGAGCAGTATATCCCTCGGTTGAGATTCTTTTGTCTACGACCTATGTAAAAAAATGTTTTATGTAATTCGCAATGCAGATTTTATTAAAATAAAAGGGGCCCAATCGGGCCCTAAAGCTAAATTAAGCCCTACATCACGATCGAACTTTAAGGCATGGTCGATCCCTTACGTTAGATTAAAAGTGGTTGGATCGAGGGTTTAATTTAACGCTCGATTGATCTATTTCTCGGCGCTAAAATAGCTTGATTGAGGACTTCAAACTAACTAGATTGAGCACTTAAAAAGGCTTCATCGAGCCCCTTTTTATGACCAAAACTTGCCCTTCCTTTGTCAAAAAGTGTAACCCAACTCCATGCTACCACCCAATATTTTTCTCTATTGCAAAACTTTTCGACCAAAAAGTACCCTTCTAACAGATTTAACAGTTTGTCTAGATCATGTAGATCTATACGACATTCAAATAGAATAATATCAAAACTGACTTGTACCTTGAAAGGCGCGACACCTCTGAAGTTGCAACTTGATAAATATGCATAACCTATTGGCATTTGTCGAAGGATTTAAGAAAATGTATCCATCATATTGTTCCTATTTTGCTTTAGCACTTCCTAGAGTAACAATTTAATAGGATCTCATACTCCCTTGTCTTTCTTTTCTTCTTCCATGAGAGGCCATCGGTGTCCATGAGGAATATCTTGGAAGAGTTTAAGAAATTATATTTCCAAGTCCTTATACCCTGAACTTGTTGGGGACATCCACCTAAAAATAGATAAAGAGAATATCACTTTCATACCACTAATATAAATCTATGAAGGGAAAAAAATGATATACAAATTTATAACTAGAATACATAGATACTATAGAACATGACTTCTATTCATAAATGGAAAAAGTTGAAACAATATAAATGCATAAGGAAAACAAACTAGCTTCAATCTTGGTCACTTATCTCTAAGAAGAGATGCAACAACTATGCACCTACAATGGAATGTCTTACAATGAGGCTTGAAGGAGTTTTTATCATCATGAAGTAATGTGGAAACGATAAGCATTCAGAAGCCTAACATTAGGAGATTAAGCGCCGAAATACTTTTAGGCCTTGATAGTGTAGGCTAGAATGTCAACCCCCCTAGGTCATATCTTTTGCATACGATCTCCATTTGGGTGTATGGCATCCCATTGGAAAGTTCTAAGTGAGAAGTACATTTTCTTACTGCACTTGAAGAAAATGATTTTCGAGTGTCTATTTCACCAAAGAATGTCATTTAGGGCAAAAAAATGGCTCTCAAAGTTCAAGACCGAAAAAACTATAGGAAAACTACCAAAATAGAAAATTATGTTGTGAGCCACTGGAATAAATCGGTGACCACCAATATCCAACAAGATCAATATTTTATTGTTAATAATTCATTTCTCTAATTAAAAAAAAAAAAAAGGTGGCCTAGTCCTCTTTGAGGCATTTTGTTATTTTTTTAAAAAGAGATGACTACCACCTCTGAAAAATAAAGAGAGGATTTACCTTGTAATGGTATCTCCAAGTATTTAAACAATATTAGAGATCAACAAGGGTCCTATACCATCGATAATGGAACCATATGTTGTATTCTAGGGGATTTCACAAATATCTTACCAATAGTCCTTCATACAAAGAATTATTCAAGTATTATAAAATATTATTCAAAAACACATGTAGAAGAGAGTATAGAAAATAAACTACTTGTTAGTATAACAAGAAGTACTTTATATTATATCAATACCACCACAATAACAATGATCTCTATTACAATTATGATTTCCTATTTATATTCTTCTTTTGGCTACTAGCTAGTTACAAGTACATAACTCTCTTAGTGAGTGAGCCTTACTTCATACTCAATCAAGTTAGATATTTGACTATTTTTTCCAGTTGATTATCTTACTCATGGTTGGCTAGTAAGTCTATTCAATGGAGTCAACTAGATCCTCCAATGGTTATTTAGGTTATTATTTTTATTTTGTTAAGTGACTTTTTACGAAGGATTGAGAGAAATAATATTTTTCCAAAATTTTCATTATTGACCTTGAGAATTAACCTACATTATACATATTATATTAATTGTATCTCATTTTATTACATTCAAAATATGACATAAATAAATGATTAGGACTCAATTGGTAAAATTCAAACTTAAGTATCTAAAAGTGGTTGGACCATAAATTATGCCCATTCCTTGTTCCAAATATAATGTATAACCACGACCTTTCATTCTGAAAAATGTGTGTTAAATGTAAAAATTGAGCCTTTTAGAATTGAAATTCACAACTTCGAAATTGTGATGTAGTTTTAAATTAAAAGTCAAACTCAATGTAATGCATTAATTCCTTCATATTTTAAATGATAAAAGAATTACAATTAAGATGAATGTGTGTTTCTTTATATTATTTTTTGATGTTGTAAGTATTTATAGTTTCATTGTAATTGGTTTTAGTTTTTGATAGATCTAGATTTAAGATTGAATTTAAAACATGAAATTAAAAAATTATTTCAAAATTGAATTTAAAACCAGACATCTTTAGAAATGAATTTAAAACTTATTTTAAGATTCCTATAATAATTTGTGATTTTTAATTGGACCATGAAATATTTTATTTCATTTTTTTAAGTGTCATTGAACTGACTTGCACTGATCATGGTAAGATTCTACATACCTATTTTCTTAGTTTGTGATATTTGAAATAAAAAATATTATGTTTTTTAATAAAAGTTAAACAAGTTTTATAATTGTTTTTAAACTAGTCACTGAATAACTAAACAGATCCATAAACTAAAATTTAATGAACATCCATAAAATAATATTAATAAACATCGATAAATTGAAATAATGTCAAATTCAAATACATCCATAAATTGAAATAATGTTCAAACTCATGTACATCCATAAATTGTCCATGTGTGTTAAAAAGTTATACAAACTTTGTATCACAAATATGTAAATGTGCCCCACGAAACCAGCCTAAAAATATACAAATTATCCAGATCCACTCTAGAAAGTAAGACTAGAGCTCTTATGTGAGTTCTATACTGCAAAGTAAGTGTCCCTAATCTGGTACTACGATATAACACATTCAAATTAAAATTAATTAGATAATTATTTACAAGCACAAAAGAAACAATTATTTGTAAATAAATAATTTTGAACCACATCTAATTAGAATAAATGAATTTACTAACCTCATTGGATTCTAAATGTAATTCACATAGGATGGGGGTTTGATCAATCAAGGTTTGAAGCTCGGCTACCTGCGTTGATGAACCTGCATCATCAATGCATCCATACCCATGATCACACTAATGTTTCCACCTAACCACAACATTGACACAACTCTGCATCTGATCCTATGTACATGATGGAAAAGAAAATTTATAATTAGTCTATTAACTAATTAGCATGTGCATGTAACTTAAAAAAAAAAAATCTTGAAATCTTAAGAAGGAATCATAAATTTTACCTCAAATGACGGTCCATGTGGTTGAACATACTATCTCTCCTCCACATTATGAGATGTAGGTGGAGGTGGAGGAGAATCCATGGAAACATGTGGTCATCAAAGCTGCTCCAACTGATCAACTGCACCCTCAGATGACCGCAGAGGCTCATCTATGTAGTCAAGCTATGTCTCTACATGTTATCATGAATGTCCACTTATTCATATAAATTCAATGTTATACAAACTTATCAATATAGACAATGTATAATTTGATGATAATCTAAGTCCAAAGCTGAATGATATATATGTACCTAGGATGTGTCACAGAGGTTGTGTACCCTCCAAGTGTCACTTATGACATCCTCGCACCTACGTGCATATGACAACAATTGATCGACCAATAAACTATTGAGATGTGAGTCATCATATGATGGCACTAGTGGGTCACAAGGAAAGAGTGATGGTCTGTTGACCTCTCCACTCAATGAAACCTATGCACTCTCGAGGGTCTTCCTCATGTTATCAACAATGGTGTTTCTTGTCACAATGTCAAGTTGTAATGGATCCTCTAGCTCAGTCCACAAGACCACTCTCCTAGGTTGTGGAAACAATCTAGGAGGTAGTGGTACATGAGCAGGTTCCCTACAAGCCCCATCATGATTGTAGCTACATCATTTTCTAGGTTCATAAAACTCTAATCCAATATCATTTTCATAAGGCCTCATATGTAACATGGAATCTGTATATATATGCTTTGTGAAGTAAATGGGGACATGTTAATGGTGGGGGGAACTTGCCCCAAACTCCAATGGATCTATCGTAAAAAAATGGGGTAGCATCCACTTTCTTTAAAAAAATTAGTGGAAATGGACCAACATGTCTAGTATGGTTGTCCAAAGGGATGTCAAAAAACTCACTGTGAACATCAACGTCCTTGGTGGAATTTTTCGCCGCTTCCCAAGTATATGTCCCTCTAACATCCTACCTCCTAGTCCTATGTATGGAATGTAGGAGGTGGCCCTGTGGGCCCGCAACACAATATGCATCAATCGACCTATTAATTCTGTCCAACATCAATGTTAGACTATGCCTAGTAAGTGACCTAGCAGGGATTCAACCCACCTCTCACGTAATCCATGTGTGTTGGGCGCTAACATGAGTCAATCTTATACTGGCTAACTTATCATTCCGTGGAGGGAATGACTTTCAACTACAAATCTTAGCTTCACCATGTTCAGGCTATGCAAACCCTAATTTCCCTTTTTAATTAAAAATCTATATATAAAAAAATAAGCATAATATGAATCAAAATATATACAATAAAAATTCAAATACATGTACATCAACTGAAAATGAATTAAATATTAAAGACAATATTTTCAAGACATAATTTACACATAAATTTGAAAGAGGATTTAAAAATCAAGAAGGCGTACCTACAACAAGTGAAGTTGGTGCACTGACTATAGGTGGATCCTCAATGGAGACATAAATACTTCCTTTGACACTTTGACTAGTGTAAGAGCTAGGATTGATATGTTTCACTTTCACACTGGGTGGGCTTAATGATCTATCATGAGCCTAAACCTGTACAACAAATACCTCCACACTATGAAAATGTGTGGATGAGGGGCATATGGGAGATGGCTTTACATATTGAACATATAATATATATAAATAATTATCTAAGAAAAAATGTTGACTCATAAAGAATGCTGACAATAATTTAACCATTTCTAAACTGATGTAGAATTATAATCTAGCCTGAAGTCCTAAACTTTAGAATCCCTCTTTATAAATTATATTATGTTATAGCTATGCACTACATATTATGCAAGATGTTATAATATGATCAGACAATATTAAAAACCATGCTTTCGATCTTAAACTCATATGACTAGAAATTTTGCACACATTACTCAATACAATATCTATGTCGCTTTTTCTTTAAACCAAAAATTCATTCTTCACAATAAAGATGATTTCCATCTCAAAGGAATTTTTTCCTCTTTAACCAAAGAACAATGTTCTATCTCCAAAATCTATTGGTAATTTATATAACTATCCCTAAATTATATATATTATAATCTAGCTATATATAATTAACATAACACAAGTGGTTTTATACTTCATTGTTAATAATTCATTTTTCTAATTAAAAAAAAAAAAAAGTGGCCTAGTCCTCTTTGAGGCATTTTCTTATTTTTTTAAAAAGAGATGACTATCACCTTTAAGAAATAAAGAGAGGATTTACCTCGAATTATATCTCCAAATATTTAAACAATATTAGAGATCAACAAGGGTCCTATACCATCGATAATGGAACCATATGTTGTATTCTAGGGGATTTCACAAATATCTTACTAGTGGTCCTTCATACAAAGAATTGTTCAAGTATTATAAAATATTATTCAAAAACACATGTAGAAGAGAGTATGGAAAATAAGCTACTTGTTAGTATAACAAGAAGTACTTTATATTATATCAATACCACCACAATAACAATGATCTCTATTACATTTATGATCTCCTATTTATATTCTTCTTTTGGCTACTAGCTAGTTACAAGTACATAACTCTCTTAGTGAGCCTTATCTCATAGTCAATCAAGTTAGATATTTGACTATTTTTTCCAGTTGATTATCTTACTCATGGTTGGCTAGTATGTCTATTCAATGGAGTCAACTAAATCCTCCAATGGTTATTTAGGTTATTATTTTTATTTTCTTATGTGACTTTTTACGAAGGATAGAGAGAAATAATATCTTTCCAAAATTTTCATTATTGACCTTGAGAATTAACCTAAATTATACATACTATATTAATTGTATCTCATTTTATTACATTCAAAATATCACATAAATAAATGATTAGGACTCAATTGGTAAAATTCAAACTTAAGTATCTAAAAGTGGTTGGACCATAAACTATACCAATTCCTTATTCCAAATATAATATATAACTAGGACCTTTCATTCTGAAAAATGTGTATTAAATATAAATAGTTATTCATGATTATCAATAGTTTTAGAGCTTGAAAGAGGGCTAAGACTATTCATTATATGACTGACCAAAAATATCAACATAGTCATTTCTCATATAATCTTTTTGTTGAAGCTACCAATCTCATTTTGAAGATATGAACATTTAGAAAATCCTAATCTTGTAGAAACAACCAGCAAAATGATAAGCAAATTTCATTTACATTCCTTGGCATATGCCAAAGAAATTAGGAAGGCGTGCATAGCTTCACTACCTAGGTGAAAGAGAACTTGTAAACAAATAATTAAAGGAAATCAAGAAGTTGTGCATAACATCAATAACTAAGTCAAAGGGAACTTCTAAAAAATACTTAATAATGATATAAGACATTGTTGTAGAAATTATAAAGATTTAATTGATGTTATGAGTGAAAAAGCCATTGAACCCATAAAAAAAATCTTGATATAAACAAATGTAAATGATATTTCTGGTTGAAAACCCAAGAAACGGTAAGGGAAATTTGCTGAAAAAAATTTCATTTCTTTACCCAAACCTACCCTTGAAAACAATAACTTCTGAGATAAGGATTCTATAAATATGGAATGTGTTGTATTCTTAGATAAAATATTATCAAATGAAATTACAAATTGTATTTCAAAAAAACCATTATTGCTTCAAATCCACACGACCGTGCTAATTTTCATTTGATTTCGAAGATATAGCCATGAAAAACTATCGCAATTATTATCACACTAACCATTCTCGAAAGATATGTCCACAACGATTAAATTCCATGACATCGGTGGAAAAATATTTTTTTGGATCAATAGAAGAGTTGTGGTGTCAATTCTCGAGGACGAGAATGAAGAAGTTGTAGAAGAAGAAAAGGAAGCTAGAGGAACACTCGTATTTATATTTTCTATACCATTAATATGATTTAGAGGAACACTCGTATTTATATTTTCTATACCATTAATATGATTAAGAGAAAATAGTAGGAGATATATAGGTTGTCCAAATGGTGAAAGGAAACAACTTGAGAAGTAAAGGGCTTTGATCCTTTCACATCACAACCTACCTCTTATCCCGGCAAAATTGCAGTTCTTCCCTTGCTGGAAAATCCAACCATAGTAAATATGCCATTGATATATATGAATTATAGTGTGAGTGAGGATATGAAATAGACAAAATAATTCTCTTTTTACCAGAGACATTACCGCCTATATCTATTATTAACAATCTAAGAAATAATTTGTGCCAAAAATTGAGAAAAAAAGAGTTGGGCCTCACTGGCTTTACTCACAATATCAGCTACCAAAATAACACGGTTTGATCAACTATTGGAAGCTTAGGACAAATGCCATTGTGGCCGTCCAAGATAGTGGAGGCGTCCCTCAAGACAAATGATTAAACTTTGGCGTATAGCGTTAGGTGTCTTTGGCTCTGCTCACAGAATGGGGCAATGGTTTCGAAGCGTTCTAATGAGATCTAGCTTTGGCAGGGTTATTTAGAACTTGTAAAGCATGGACATGACGCGTAAAGCGAGCAATCTAATGTGATGCGATCAAACTGTGTAATTGTGAAGCGTTTAATTACTGCAATCGACTGTGTAATGGTGTAACTAAAGCATGTAAAGCCAGCAATCCAGCCTGCAAAGAGTAATGTGCGAGTTTAATTGTAAATTTTAATAAAATTCTATAATTTAAATGGACTAGTTTAATTGTATTTTTTCAAAATATTCTACAATTTAGTGATTTTAAGAATTTATGTCAATTATAAATTTCAAAAATATTCAAATTGCTTTAAAGATATTCTATAGAATTCAAAAATATCAACCTTTCTTCTTATGGTCAGATTCCCAGATATTCATTAGTGAGTTATCAATCGTCTAATGCAATCAATCCTGTAAAGCAAGCGATCAACTGTGTAATACGATAGAATTATCACATGGGTAGCACATCAGCTCGTTATCTGATACCTTCCATATTTGATTGAGAATTTGGAGGCGGACACTTTTTCCAAGTCTGTAGTGACTTTTTACGCAGGATTGAGAGAAATAATATTTTTCCAAAATTTTCATTATTGACCTTCAGAATTAACCTACATTATACATATTATATTAATTATATTTTATTTTATTACATTTAAAATATCCATAAATAAATGATTAGGACTCAATTGGTAAAATTCAAACTTAAGTATCTAAAAAATAATGTATAACCACTACCTTTCATTCTGAAAAATGTGTGTTAAATGTAAATAGTTATTCAGAATTATCAATAGTTTAGAGCTTGAAAGAGGGCTAAGACTATTCATTATATGACTGACCAAAAAAATCAACATAGTCATTTCTCATATAATCTTTTTGTTGAAGTTACCAATCTCATTTTGAAGATATGAACATTTAGAAAATCCTAATCTTGTAGAAACCATTTTTTTGTATGTTATTACCGTCAAAAGGATAAGCAAATTTCATTTACTTTCCTTGGGTAATAAGATAAGTTTAATTGTAAATTTTAATAAAATTCTATAATTTAAATGGACTAGTTTAATTGTAATTTTTGAAAATATTCCACAATTTAGTGATTTTAAGAATATGTCAATTATAAATTTCAAAAATATTCAAATTCAGCTTTAAAAATATTCTATAGAATTCCAAAATATCAACCTTTCTTCTTATGGTCAGATTCCCAGATATTCATTAGTGAGTTATCAATCGTCTAATGCAATCAATCCTGTAAAGCAAGCGATCAACTGTGTAATACGTAGCACATCAGCTCGTTGTAATTGAATTATCACATGGGTAGCACATCAGCTCGTTGTAATTGAATGATCACGTAGAACACTAAATCAGGATACTATGAAACGTAATTGGTAACTATGCTTTATCTGATACCTTCCATATTTGATGCGTCATTTCAGCATGTATATTGAGAATTTGGAGGCGGACACCTTTTCCAAGTCTGTAATGGATTTTTCAGATGGGCATATGGTTTAAGAATATGTGGTTAATAGCATCCTTTGCGATTAAGGTTATTTTGAGATTTGATAGAGAAATTTTTCCGTACTTTATCTAACTATCACTATATTTTGTTATATTTTTTAGTCGCAACGTAATATAAATATATATCTCACAGTCTTATTATAATGTTCTGTTCAGATATTAATAATCAATTTTTTCGGTTATATGTATGAAGTTTACAATCTAAGGAAAATTCTTCGATAAATGTAAATTTCTGTAAAACAATCTTCACATCTAATGAAGATATTTTTCTGTACGCCAAAGCGAAATGCTGAGTTCGAGTAGGCAACCTAACACGCCGGGGCAAGGAGACACATAGCCACAGATTTCGAAAGATAAAATCGATTCAGTTTTTAAACTTTTAATTTCATTGGTCAGATTGGAAAGATAAAATTATGTCGATTGATTTTTTAAACTTTTAATTTCATTGGTCAGATTGTCAGCATTATGAAGAATATTTCAGCTTTATGGGAGACACATAGCCACAGATTTCGAAAGATACATAGAATTATGTCGATTGATTTTTTAAACTTTTAATTTCATTTGTCAGATTGTCAGCATTATGAAGAATATTTCAGACTTATTAAAGTCACAGGATTGTGAGCATTATGAAGAATATTTCAGTTTTATTAAAGGCAGAGGATTGTAAGCATTATGAAGAATATCTCAGGTTTATTAAAGTTAGAGGTTAGTATCAAAATCCTACTAGTTTTATTTTGCCACAGGGATGCTTATTGAAATAAAATTTCATTTTTATTTTAATTATTCGATTTTCTTCTCATTTTGTAAATTAAATTTTTTTATGGAGTAATTTTATTTTTTTTATCTTTTAATTTTTATGTATCATAATTTTTCTAAATTATATAAAATAGTATCTTTAATAATATCATATTGTATATTAATAATTTTGTTTAAAAATTAATCTGGACCAAAATTACATTAAAATTATAATATACTATTTTTTAAAATAATTTAATTTAAAATTTGACATTTTATGTTAAATTTTTTAAATTCCAGTTTTAACTAAAATAAAACAATTTTTTTTTAATATTCATATCTTTCATATTGAATTTATTGTTAATTTTATTATGAAATATTTAATTAATACAATCATTATAAATTAGATTAATTGATAAAGTCAAATCCATTGTTAAGTATTAAACAATATTTATCATATATCTCAAATTATTAAAATTAATTATATATATATAGAGAGAGAATTTATATATAAGTTTAAAAAATACCTTTAAGAAAAATATGTATCAAAATTTTAAACATGAAGATGAAACCTTATTTATTATGTAGTTTTTTAATCTTTAAATAGATTTTTTACATTACTATGGGCCAATATCATGGCTTATAAATACATGTCCAAAATATCTATAACACATTTCATTATCACATCTTTTTTATTAATGAATTAAATTAAAAGAGGAAAAATTGGGAACTGCATTCAAAAGAAAATTTCGCCTTTAATTTATATATACTATTTAATAAATATTTGAAAATTCTTTCTTTTCATATATCTATATTATTAATAATATCTAATATTTTCTCTAAAGATTTAAATTTCTTACAATCTTGCTAGTAATTATTGAGAATTAAATTACAACTCAAAAAATACTATTCTAACATAAACATAATTATCAACACATTTATAAAAAAATCTTATAAATAAAAATCTATAAAATAAATAAAATTATAATATAATATTTAAACAATATTATAAAATCCAATTCACCAAACAATAATGACTTTTAATCTTTCATTATTTATTCTTGGGAAATGTTGGCATAATCGCCTTCAACCTTTTTATATCTATCATTACCTTGACTTCTATAAACTTAAAAATTCAACCTTATCCCTTTACACTTTCTGATACCAATCGTTACCTTCAGTGACATAAAATTAAAATATAAAATGAAGTCTTAAATGGATATTAAAATATGAAGTTATTTAAGCATCTTATAGCGGCATCCTATCTTGCATTCCGTTGTTCCTGGTCAAATAGACCAGCAATTTAAAATAAAAGAGTACTTTTGTAAGAATTTCTTTCAAAATTCTATTGCAATGAGAATCACGTCCTTGACCATATTTACTTTAGTTATAACATATACTTTATAAAAGAATCAACTAAATATAAAATATTATATTTTCCATTTATTTAGTTATTATATTTTTCACTTCATCTGAACATAAATATGCGTCAAAAGCTTGAATAAAACAACAGAGTAGCATACCACAACATGCCGCTATAAAGTTAAAGTTTAGTAGACTCACGGAGACGCCATAATAAATAGAATCATAATAAAAAAGTTGCTAGTAGACCATGTATGGTCAATTCATCCCTGAAATCCTTCTGCCTCACAAGTATAAAAACTATGTTGTGGTTTTCCATCTTTACGCACGGGGAGTAATTGTGTCAACGGGATACTTGGTGTGGCCACTACATTTATAAAATATTTATTGTAATAGAGGGGTAGGGTGAAAATTTGATATATATATATATATATATATATATATATATATATATATATATATATATATATATATATTTATATATATATTTTATAATATTATATATATATATTTTTTATTATAATATTAATTTTCTTTTACTTTGTAGTAGTTTAAAATATGTTTTTTTAGTGAGACTGATATAAATTTTATAGCGATTTTTGAAACGGAAGCATGGTGAAATATATATACATATAATTTTATTTCTAGTCTAAGATGTGATTTTTCTAAATGGAAATTATTATACTTATTTTTAATATAAGTAAGGTGGTCTAATCTAATTGAAATGATTTGTAATCCAACCATATGATTTATAATGCAACTATAATGATATATTTCTCGTGATAGTTGTTTTTCAAATTTTATTGTGAACTAATGATACATATTGAGTCTACGGTAAACGTATAATATTATCTTTGTGGTGATTTTTATTGAACTAGTCTTTGTAGTGACGTGTATTGAATCTATTTATGTCGAATGAGCTATTCCAAACTTTATCACAAATTAGATCCAATAATTTCCACTTTACAGGCGATAGTCTCCTATCTCTATCGTGAATTGTTTTTGTGATGTCAGATCGCTGCTTATATCTGTGTGCAATATCTCTGTAACATCTGTATTTCCTCTCATTGAATTGAATTAATGCGATATTAAAGAAATCGTTAAATCTAGGATAAAAAACCCAGTTTAGTGAATGGGCTAGTTGTGAACGCTATAACTGTGTACAATAAGAAATGTTTAAGTAGTTACAGCTCAATGTGATGTAAATGGCTCTTGACAACATGAGTCCAAACTATATGATAAATTTGATGCACAAGTTTATTCTACCTCTGCTTCACAACCTTTCCCTTCAAAATGGGTTCTCATATGAGTAGTTCACTAAAAATATCAAAATGTCTTAAGGGAAGACCTAGAAAACTATCCCTTCATAATTTGCATGAACATATAGATTCATTAGAACAATTTAGAAAACATAGAATGAAAAAGAACTTCAAATAGAATTAAAAGAAATGATTAAAGCAATGTTTGATAATAAATTTAGATTCTTACAAGAAAAGATTTAGACACATATACAAAATATAATATGAGG
Organism: Pinus taeda; assembly: GCA_000404065.3. NCBI lineage: Eukaryota > Viridiplantae > Streptophyta > Pinopsida > Pinales > Pinaceae > Pinus > Pinus taeda. The sequence goes on from APFE031438331.1 coordinate 196,142, forward strand.
ATTGAAGACTCAACTCAAGGAAATGGACATTAGAGTGAAAGAGTTAGAATAACTAAGCCAATAAAAGAAACAATTGATTGAAAGAGAGGAGGTCCAAGAAAATCATAATCCGAGGGAAAAACTAAAGAGAGAAGAAAATTTAATGATAATCTATCCCTAAATAATTTGGAACGTAACTAAATTACCAAACCCATCAAAGAGGAAATTAATAAATTCATACACTTAAACCATGAGAAAACGTGTAGAATTTGGGACCTCATCATTTTTGGTATAAAAGAGTAAAACATAAGGACATGCTCATAATAGTTAAGGAAGAACAAAAAAACAAACTGAAAATTGAAGAAACTTATCACATAAAAGAAAAAATATTTGGAAGAATAATGGAATATAAAGATAGCTTCATTTGAGTTAATTTAAGATAAAGATAGCTAAATTCCAACTAATGCTAGTTCTAATGACCATAAATATGCCATACTTCAGATAAATTCAAGCTTAAAGGGCTAGAAATATTTAAAAGTGAAGACCTCACTCAATAAAGCCAAGCATAAATAAGGAAGGATGTTTAAAAGATGAAATATGCTACGAAGGAAGGAAAATGGGAAACATTTAGGAATCGAAGAAATACTATCTAGAATTCAGGCGAAAAATTATAATAATATATACGAATATTGTACCCTTGAGATACCCTTATGGAATTGTGATGGTTTTCCATGGAGAAAAGGGCATATATTTATATAGAACACTAGTGAGATTGATATTATATTTCTAGTTGAAACTTGGAAGCATCAAGAATGCAATGTCCTTAACATTGAAACATTTTTATCATAGTTAGCATGCAGCAAGAAATCCAACTTTAATCTAGGTATACATTATTAATATAGGTATTATCAAATATATGTTTTCATTACTTAACAAAATTTAATTTAAGGATTCTTTTCAATGATATGGTTGTTCCTTTCCTCAATTTCCTCTTAAGGTTTTTCCATTTGATGGTCTATTCTGTTGATTTTCCTTCTATCCTACTAGCTTTCCGAGTGGCATGATCTCAATCTACCTTCTCATAATTGTTCTAATTCGAGAATCCTCATTTTTTTGCAAATTTCACTAGATTCCCACATTGATCCCATCCTTCACTAAAGTGTACAACTACAAATTTTTACCTTGTTTCTGCATTGTCTTCTAGTACCTTCATTTTTTACAACAAATTTCTCCCTTCATTAGTGTATGATGGTTCACCCATAAACCTTGCTACAAAATCTATTCGTTAAATTTAAACCTCAACTCTCAATTTATACGACTATCTTCTCGACCTAACTACCGATCTCTTCCAATACTTGATATATGTTCATTTTCCATTAAGAATTCTCATATTATGGGATCCAACACAACTGAAAATACTCATTGTCAAATAAACAATGACATTCCAAATTACGTAATCCTAAGAAAATACAATATAAATTTTGATTATGTGTTGCAATTTTCCTTAAAGTAACCATCCATAATACTCCATCATGTTTTTCCAACATTGGTTTCTAACTCCAACTCTGCCTTGGCACTCTTTTCCACATTCATTATATATATATATATATATATATATATATATAATTAGATTTTCCAATTTTTATTTATTACATAATGGGATATAACTATAAGTTCCCTATCATGTTTCTTTCTTTTATTCTTTCCATGATGCTTTGAGGTTTTCCCCCTAGATCTACATCTTAATAAATCATTTCCAAGGTGTATTTACACTTGAATCAATGGATAAAACACTACAACACATCTCTTTATATTCAACAAAAACTGGTTTGAATGACCAGAAATGGTCAATTACGACCTTTCCATTCCACATTTAGTGAAGACAGTTTGGTACTCTCACAGGAACATTTAAAATGTCTCAGTCCTTATCTTGTGTGTGCCTTTATATTCTTTCAACCTTTTAGTGTGACAATATTCGATCTCAATTCTAATGTGAACATAATTATCCTAAAATATGGTATGGGTTAATGTTCATACCAACTGCAGCTGCTAATGCCCCTGGATTATAACTTGTCATGCTACATGTGTTTTACTTAAATATTTGTTCCCATGTGTACCATAATGGAAGTGTCAAAGCAACCACACACTATTTATCAACCAGAATAGTAAGAGATAAGGTTGTATACTTGTAGTTTGGAGAATTATTGTGGTGCCAATCAAATGAATGAATTCCTTGAAACTTCATCTCATATAGCTTACAGTAACAAAATATATGTTGCAATAACGCTATTGTGGTAGATTATATAAGAACTAATTGATTTGATACAAGTATGGACCTATTTATATATGTGGTTGGGTCCATTATTTTATGATTTATGAGCTAACATACTATAAAACTCCTCTTTTTGTAGCATCATATCACTTCTTGTTTATGTTAGTAACTTCCATAACATAAACTTTAAATTTCAGTGTTACCAAGAACTTATTTACTACTAGATAAGATGTTCATTCAGATATCGTTCTACCATTTGCAGTCAATATTTAGTAATTGTAAGAATGCACTTTTTTCCCACAAATCCAAACATATATCAAGTGGCTATATGTTGTTTCCTTTTATTACCAATAATGTTATTTTTTCTACCTCAATTTAGTGATCAGGAAGTGAAAATTTACTAGTTTTCTCATAATTCATGGTATATTACTAGGCATTAGTACAATTAATAAAATATCAGTGAGTGGAAAACCAAACAAGAATATCCACTTTGTCCTTTTTATTAACAATTTTGGGTTGGGTTGTCTTTAGCAACACTTTCTATTACCAAATTTCTCAATTCTTTTTTGAACACTCTTTAGCTTATTCAATATTTCTATAATCGACCTAATTGTTTTCCCACCCAAAATGGCATTCTCATTGTTTTCAAGAATTATCTCAAAACTATTTAGGAAGTTAAAATTTTTCTACCTAATATATAACCTTCTTGTATGTGTGTCTATAGTGATTAGAAAAAAGAAATTGAATTAGCTCTATGTTTCCTTTCCCATTCAGTGGTTATTCGGTATGTAATTATTATAATTATTTCCTTCGTATTGCTATTTTGGAACCAATGTAAGTCGGGTAACTTATTATTTTCATAAGAATTTCTTAATTTTATAATTATGTCCATTAGGTTTAAGAGTGAAACCTAGAAAATTGGTTTTCAGGAAAAATATTACAATAGTTGCGCAGATACTTTACCATCCTTAGTTTAGTGTTGACACCCATTAGGCCCAAGGGTTGAGCCTAGCCTTTGATACCACTTATCAGATATCTGGTTTTCTTACACTACAAGTTTCCTTTTCCCTTTTTTTTATAAGATTTCTAGATTCACAAAGTTTGACTGAATTATATCTTTTGCATGTCCAATGTGGCTTTCATTATTTGATTTATACCAATAGTATTGTCATTCCTTACTCCTCTTTTTATTTTATGTTCTTCCCTGCACTATACTAATATCACTAACTCTCTCGAGTAATACAAGAGCATAGATCTATATTTGCAAATTCAATTATTTCCTCCATATTTAATCTAAGTATACGTTACTAGGTAAATGTAAATACTCTTACCTCTTTTGGTTGGCACTTACTCCACACTTACAAGTTATTATTTTCATTAGGAGGTTAGTATATCTAGCATGGATGCGTGACGGGTGTTCCTTTTCGAGTGCCATCATAGCACACCAAATAGTTCACGAGGTACCAATACTAATGTTCAGTATAAATATATGGTTATATGGTTGCACCCTATAGGTATAAACTTATATCCCAAGGTTTTTTTTTCTTATTATGTTATTTCATGGTATTTAACTTACAGTTACAACTTCTGATGATATTTTTTATCATTATATTCCTCCTCATTTCCAAAGGTACCTTCCCTTCTTGGGAGATTAACACTACAATTCATTGCTCGCCATGTTAGCTTTTATCACATGGTCCTCTTGCTTGATCAATCATGTTCGATTTGTGACTCCAGGGATGGGGGAAAGGGTTGAGATACCCTGTAGCATATCTATGGCCATCCTGAGTTAGAAGTAACCCTAATTCCTAACCCGTCCTTTTATTTTTGTCTCCCTCTCATTTCCTCTTACTACTATGGCTACAAGTTTTCTTGATGCTACCTCATTCTATACAACTCTTCTTTATCAATACTCCAACCCTCTCTGGATCACTCTACAGTGCATTTTTGGCATCCATGCCCACCCAGATAACTCCACCTTTATTATCCTCCACTATTTTGTTTTTTTGTTAGGGTTTCTATCATATGTATAAGGGTGGTATTGATACTCTTCTCTACAATATTTTACTCCAGGAATGGAAAATATCCCTCTCGTTGGTGTCTCATGACCCTCATTCATTTACTAGTATGGCTACCCTACACTAAATGCTAAGCTTTGAACCTTTAGTTCCTCTACAACTTTTTTTCTGGCATTGTATCTTAACTAATATTACTATGTGCCTGGGTTTCTGGTTAGGTGATTCGCATTCCAGGGAAGTTAGCATGTTGGAAGGGAAATGGTACTGGTGAAGGATGGTTTGGGTTCATAACCCCTATTGGTAAGTTGTCTCTTCACTATCACTAAGGACCTACTCAATATTTGTGTGCTTTCTCATCATTTTGGTTTTTGTTTTCCTTTCAATTTACTGGCTGGTGTTTAACCTACATTTATGATTTTAGGTGGTGGGTGGTAACTTGTTCCATACTTGCTCTGTTACAGGCAAATTCATTTTGGACCTCTCTTACTACTAGAGGTTTCTGGGTTCTGCTTCTTCTAAGGTTTTCATCCCACTTTTCACTTACAATTTTGCTTCTATATCAAGTAACATTTATGCAGCTTCTCGCATTTGCTGTTAAGTCTTTATCGATTCTTATTGAATGTGGGTCAAAGATTAATCTTCCTCCCCTCTGCAATGCTACAAGTGGGTACCTCTACACTAAATTTACCAATAGGTTAAATATGGTTGCTATCCATTGTGATCATTATGACCAAGATTTCCACCTCAAACCCTACCTATGTGCACATCTAATATTGAGTTGTTGATGGTGCCACCTTAGATTTGTAGGTAGATACTGGAACAAAAGCATGGAATTGTGATATATTTGTTTTAAAGAGAGGGTGAAATTATCTATTTCCCCTCACTCTAAATTTTGTTTCTATAATTCTTGACTTTGACCTTGTAATTAATAAACCTTACTATTTCATTATTTTCTCAGTTCTTAGAATGATGTTAGAGTGTTTCTGATTTTCCTCTTTGGGGCTCAAGCCTATAATGGATGTACTATTATTATTTCCATGATGCTTCTTTATAATGATAAGATTCCAATGTTTCTTTTTTCTGTTGGATTCGAATTTGTAACAAATGTAAAAACAATATCTTAGGCTCTTCATTGTGTATAGAATGGTATTGCAATGTCTCTCTTCTTGTTGGTGTTTTGCCCTGTAATTGATGCATGTTTACGCTCTAGTGGTTATATAAGGATGGAAATGTATATATATCAAGACTGCTACATTTAACTCCTTAAGACTACAAGCTTGTAAACATTTGCCTATTTGGCTTTCATTAATGTTTGTGATTTAAATACTACCAAATTACAAAGTCAAAGTGTTCTATTTTCATGGCTATAATATCATCCAGTCTATCTATTAGTTCGATTAATTTCCAATTTTGAAATATACAATGAGGCCATGTTTAACAAATATTTTATATACCTCTAACAATATTAGGTGTTCTAGTAATGAAATTTAGATGGAAATGAAAGGCCATTATATGTGTAGATGTTCATATTTATCTGTGCCATATGTTCTCCAATATCTAATTCGACATAGCTCCTCCTAGGAAAAAATTTTTACTCAATAACATGCTAGACTTTCATTGTTGTATTTATGAAGATGATAGTCCATACTTCATTTCAAGTCAACTAAGCTAGTTTCCCAACCAGTCTCATGTAAATCTCTCCTACCATTTTGAGACTAAGAACAAAACAAATTTATCCTCATATATACCATTTTACCTGAGTATGGATTTAAATAAAGATAATATTAAATAAATTCGTCAATATGATTCAAAAGTGAAGGGGATTTTATGTCCCTCAGTTATTAGTATAAATATTTGAGTACCAGTCCAAGAAATTGTCTGAATCAATTGTTAAAAGGTATGGATAGTTCTTTTATCTCTGGCTTTCTTCTCTCTATGCTCTTAGCTAAGAATATTGATATGGCATGATCACCTACTGTATTATTTCCTTTAAAGATTCTCCATCATCAGGAGTACATAGTTATTAAATGCGTAATTCTTTTCTTCTCCTTAGTTCCCAACACAGTCACCTCCCAGATATAAATTGTGCTCTGCAATGTTTCTTTCAAAAAGGTGGATAGCTCTTCCTATATAAATTTATCTTGCTATAATTTTTGAATGGTTATGTATAATTCATGAAGTTACAGGTTTTCTATATTGATCCTCACTAAAGGATTATGTTACTAATTTTCTTAATATAGACTTGAACAATATTCCTACAATTTATCTATTTATCTATAATTTGTGTGCACTTAGCATAGTCTAATTTTTTTGTACCATCACATTGATAAGAAGTATTCCATGTATTTTATTATGTTATAACAGACTAATACAATTGTGTGTAACAATTCTCATGTTTCTCATACAAATGAAATTAATAGCTCTATTAAGATTTACATTTGATGGTTGCTTGTTTTACTCCTGGCTTGTTTTTTTTTATTTTCATTTTTTCCTACATTACGCCCCTCTTTTTAGGACTGAAACAAATGCATTGGAATTGTTCTTATTACAGTGATTAAATCAGTTTCACTATAGGCATTCCTTTTTTTAGGTGCTGCCTAACGTGCTTCCTTATATGACCTTAATAAACTCCATTACTCTTATTGCATATTTCAAATCATTTTATCGAAAATACCTACACGAGAACTTGTAATTCTCAATTGAATTTAGTTTTTCAGACATAAACAATTTCTTTAGCTTAAGGTTTGTTTATACCTATCTATACCCTCTTTTATTCAAAACTTACATATAATCATATACATTAGCAAAACCCAAAAATCATAGTTTCCATAAATCAATTATAGGGTCTGCATGCAAGAGAAATTAGTAGCATCTGAAATCCATCGACCTCGAGTCTCATGGCATAGTTCACATGCGTCTAAATACTTGCAATATTAATTTGCAAAAGAATTAAATTAAAATCATTATTCATATGCATGAAACTAGTTTAGAATTAATCACAAAAGTAAATATGCTCACACTTTTTGACCAAAACCAGGGTATGATATCAAACTTGATGAGAACACTTGCCACCCAACAATGAACTGTAGCTCCATCTCCCCCTGAGATAAGATGAACTTGCCTAGGAATGAACAAATTCTTCGTGATCTGATCCCTTCAATAGGTATTCAATACCTTTCATGATAAAGTTTCCTTTAGCAGCGTCCCACTTTTGTGGATCATTTGATCCACTTGTGTAGGCTTTTCCATAAAAGCCCACCTTCCGCCCCTACAATGCTTTTAGGATCTTCTGAGCTTAGCATCTTTCTCCAACTAATCAACTAAATGGATATTTCTGTCACATCAATTAAGCTTATCTACAATTTTATTCTAGAGTACTTATGATGAAATAATTATCAAATCCAATTTATCAATGAGATTTTATCTTTATTTTATTTTGGCAAGAATATCATTTCTAGGTGTCTCGTTCCCAAGTACATATATCTTATTTATTTATTAATAAATAAATAATGATTTACAAAATTAATTCAATAGTCTTCTTTGTATTTTTCTCCATTATTCCTAATCCAACTTAATCTAACCATAGCGGTTTTATTTTGATGAAGGGATATTACATGCATATGGCTTGTATGAATTCTAAGAAGGCCTGTTGATCTGCTTCTATCTAGATAAGTACATTTTTCTTGAGAATATTTGTTAAGGGTTTGGTGATGTGTCCATAACTTCTAACAATTTTTTGGTAGTAGCCTATGAGACCAAACAATCCCCTTAGACAACCCAAGGTCTTGGGTTGTGGTTAGTGTTTTATTTATTGAATCTTCTTAGGATCCACTTGTTTGCCTACTCAGACCACAATGTAGCCTAGGTACTCCACTTCCTCCATCCCAAAAGAACACTTGGACAATTTAACAAATAATTTATTATCCTTGAAATGCTGCAATATCTTGTCAACATGTTAAATTTGCGTGTCCCATTTTTTGTTGTAGATGAGTATATCATCAAAAAACACTAGGAAAACATTTCAGAGATATAGCTTGAGACGATGATTCATGAGATTGTAAAAGGTGGAAGATGCATTACAAAGACCAAAGGGAATAACCAAAAATGAATAGAGACTCTCATGGGTTCTAAAAATTGTCTTGGGAATGTTTGGTTCCTTCCTACTAATTTGGCGATACCCTGAATGAAGATCCAATTTCGTACAAGATTTGGCACCATGGAGTCCATCGAGGAGATCATTGACTACTAGAATGGAAAACTTATCCTTGATTGTGAGCTTATTGATATCCCTAAAGTCGAGATACATGCCACACTCCCCATATTTCTTTAAGATCATGACAAACGGTGATGAATAGGGGATTCTACTAGGATGAATAATGCCTATTTCCAATAGCTCTCGAATAATCATTTCAATCTCATTATTGTGTGTGAATGAATACATGTAGTTATGAACATTTGGTGGCTAGCTACTAGGAATCAAAGGAAAATTGTGATAATGCTCATGCCAAGAGGGGGATAAATCCTTGTGTCTTTCAAATACTTGTTGATAGTTAACCAACACTTGTTGCAAATTTGGAGGAGTGGTGGCGGGGATAGATTTAGTGGATTCGATTTCATTGAATTAAGAAGTTATCCCATGGTGGCCCTTTTATAAGAGCTTCTCCATTCTATGCGTGATTATGATAGTAGGTGAACTTGTCTACAGTTCCCTAAGGATATGAGTATCTCTATTCTACTTGAATATCATATATAGTGATGGGATGTAGTATTTCCACAAGAATGATGCAAATGTCGAGGCTACGAACCTAAATTATCAACCCGTGGTTCGTACAAACTTAAGAGGTGCTAGAACTGCATGTGCAACATGCAATGTATATTTATTTCATTGATTTGGTGCAATGAAGTGGATTTCATAGAATCAAATTGTAAAATAATTTCAAAAATGGAAACACTAGTCTACTTGTAGAATTCAAATTAATACTCTAATTGCAAAATTTAGAATGTTGGTTTGGAAAAGGAAATTTGACCTTTTCAATAATAATGCTTGTAACTGAAATGTTAAGGAAGTGTGAATTCAATAAATCAAGTCTAATATAATTTTCATTGAAGAATCAACCTTTTTATCACTATGTTCAAGGAAATGTATCTTTAGTAACATCATCCATGTACATCTCATAAGAAAACATTCATTTTTATGCAAATCTGGAAATATGTCTTCTAATTCTAAATGCAGATTTGTACTTGTAGTGAAGGAAAGGTTTGCCTAGAGTGGTCTTTGGTTTTCCTCAATCATGGATTCAGAGCTTGTGGGTCATTATGAAATCCTGAGACACAAAAGGAGATATTTTGGAGAAGATATGGTTAGGTTTACACATGCTACAAGAGTGCTATAGCAGGTGTTACAGGAGGTAATGTCTTGTTACAAGAGATAAATTGTTGAATGACCAAGTAAATCGAACGAAAATTTGATGGGAATCTTTTTATCATTCAGTAGGATGTTATAGGACCCCATTCCAACTGGAATTTCTCTGAAATACATGTGTTAACACGTGCTAAAAATTTACTTAAAATTATTACTCTAAAAATGGAAAATTCAAGAACCAGTGGGCTAGTTAACCTACCAAATGCCTAACCTAGTCAAGGAAAATTCTATGGGGTAAATTTTGTTATTAACTTTAATATTTTTATGGTCCAATAATAATGAAACTAACTTAAATGAAGCTCATTAAGACGTTCTAAGAGATAATAGAAAATTACTTCTATTTTTCTACAAGTCAGTTTTATAAATTTTAGATTTGTGAATTAGTAGACCAATCCCAGTAACTCAATGATGAATATGACTTTTAAAATTTTTTATAAGGATAAATAATGATTGTGAGCCTATAAATAACCCTAAAAAAATCTTACTTCAATAATTTAACCAATGTAACCTACAAAAAAAGAAGCATGAATAGTAAATGCAAAAATAAGAGATGCAAGTGAAAACGATATTCAAAGGAAATAAAGAAATAATACAAGAGGGCTCTAAGGCGCTTGGGATGACCACGCCCAAGGAAAATTTCAGTCCTATGAAGTAATCCAATCTTTAGAAGCTAAAATTGACACCAAAAATCATTACTTGAATCAATTGAAGTACATCAGTGCTAGAAATGAAAGTCGAGTTGCTAAATAACAAGTTTCCTCCACAAAAAGAATAAGAAATGCATGCACCTAGAGGGAAATTCAAATTGGTACTTATAAAAACTAATGGGGATGAATGATCCTTAAGGGGAAGAATATTTACCCTTTGAAATCCTTAAAATAGTGGATCTCATTCTCGACACTAGGAATTTGCATTAAATGACAGGGAACACATTCCTAGATTCTCTGATTCAGTTTTTATGTGATAAAACACCCAAGGTTTTGTGTTGAAAACCCCAATAGATTGAAGGGCATACACCAACAAGAAGCAAGAAAATAAGAAATACTAATGCTTAAACTACTAAAGTGGGATGAAGAGGTAGTACCTGTAGCTCCTACATTTGACGATGTTCCCGTAGGGTCCAAACCCTATGCGTCCTCCAATGGTTCAAAACCTGCAACTCATCCAAGAAAAGCATATATACTAGTAGTAGTTCAAAGTATGTTCAAGATATGAATGTTATATCATATAAGAATATATATATAAAACATGAGATCATACATAAATAGATCATAATATGAGTTAAAGCATAGAGATCGTCACATCAAGAACAAGACAAAGCTTCTTTATTGATATCTGCAAAGAATGTTGAATAATACAACCTGATTCGACCATGGCTTCAAGCTATCCGGATTTGTCCATCCCCACCCTGAACAATCCTCTTATAAATGCATACACATAGATCCCATATAAAGGAGATAGACATATCTATGAGGAAACAAGGTTTTCATATAGTTGTGAGTGCAGGAGGCACATGGATAAATCAGACTTGATTAGGGACTAATCAGTTATAATATTGTTGTAGCAGCTAAAACCACCCTCCAAAATGTTGGCCTACACTAATTTCGGATCCTCCCTTGAAGAGTTTTACTTGATGACTGAACACACTCGGGTTCACTCCATAAGCTCATCTGAGACTTTACATTCACCTTGCTTGTTTATTGCATTCAAGTCCTTGCATGTTGACATCTATGTCATTCTTGTGACCGTGCTCTGGTTATTATCAAAGTCTTTACTTTGTATGTGTTTGTTGTGTTCACTATGAAAGCATCTACTGCACCCACACACAAAGTCACATTCATTGTCGCGCAAACATTGTCTTGATCATGAACGATCAACCATGAGTGTCGTGATTGTAGCTCGCATAGTTGATCAATCATGTTGAACATGTGTATTTGGATGGTTTAGTCATTCCATCATCAAGTCATGTGAGTGTGTGTTTGTATGATCACCTATGAATATTTCAATTGTTCACATGATCCGAATGGAAAATGGCCCCTTGTATTGGTTATCTATGGTACTCATCCACCCATATTATTCATTGACCCATGGAATTTACCCATGTGATGGAAATCCTTATCTGGGCACTCTGAGATCTCAGATTCGCATTGCAACAATTCCGCCGTCACAAAAATTCTGATAAAATAACTGATTTTAAATCAGCGATATCTCCCACATTCGAACTCCGATTCGACCCATTTTTTTTTTGAAATTGGGTGATTTTTTGAGAGGAATCCAGATCTACAATTAGATTTTGTAGGGCTTGCACCAGGACATCTAGATCTGTGCCGCAAAATCGCTGCCCTGAAAAATTATCTGCAACCCCACTGATTTTTAAATCAGCGATATCTCCTTCATCCGGACTCCGATTTGACCGATTTTTTTTTTGAAATCGGCTATTTTTTTCACAAAGAATACAGATCTGTAATTATATGTTACAGATCTTAAACCAAAACGTACAGATATGATCTGCAAAGTCGCCGCCCAAATTTTTTTTCCTAAAGTTTGTTGAATATTGCTGCAAAATTTGAAGCTGAAATATGCATCAAACCCTCATTCCCATGGAATCATAACCTGCTCTGATACCACTGATCCGGATCTTGTGGGGGAGGCCCCCAAGATCTAAGAGATTGAAATGGATCTTGGCGGGAGAGACCCCCAAGATCTGAAAACTTGAATTGCCAGAAGAAAAATATGAGAATGCCCAATAAACAAAACCACAAAGAAACCTTTTATTAAAACCCAAGTGGAAATAAACCAGCTAGGGCAATGGTAGCTTATCTATGAGAAGAGATATGTGGCTACATGCCTCTGAACTGTAAAGGCTACATTGTGGCAGACAATCTGTCCTTTTACAAAATGTGACTTGT
>APFE031438331.1:209508-229401 GCA_000404065.3 Pinus taeda
CCACAATGTAGCTTTACAGTTCAGAGGCATGTAGCTGCCACATCTCTTCTCAGAGATAAGCTACCATTTCCCTAGCTGGTTTATTTCCACTTGGGTTTTAATAAAAGGTTTCTTTGTGGTTTTGTTTATTGGGCATTCTCATATTTTTCTTCTGGCAATTCAAGTTTTCAGATCTTGGGGGTCTCTCCCGCCAAGATCCATTTCAATCTCTTATATCTTGGGGGCCTCCCCCCCAAGATCCGGATCATCACACACTTAGTCATTTTTGTTGAAGTTCTGATGACAAGACTCCTCACTGACAGCGAGACCATCACCCTACTTTCGACTCGATCGACTGTCAACTAGAACATAGCAAAAGCACCAAACTAGTCCTTTCAATCTACACTGCTAGCAAACAACTCAAGAAGCACTCATGTTGGCTACCATGACAATTGACCTACCGTTCATCTCAAAAATTACGCAATGCTCATGAGCAAGCCTCTCTCTACCCATCAGTCAGCTTAGCTCAGAAACTGTGCAGAGATGATCAGCTGACAATCCTCCCAACCTTAGTGAATTTTCCCCAACTAGAAGCTCCAAGCAACAGACTTCCTGTTCCCACCATGAATTCCATAGTTTCTACTACCAGTGACCCCAACAATGAACTGGAAATTCCCTCTGGGAATTATCTCATTCTAGTTGCTAGTGACCCTAGCAACCAAGTGGCAGTTCCCTCTAGGAATTGTGTAGTGCTGGCTGGCAATGAACCCAAGAAACCAATTGGTAGCTCCCTCTGGGAATTGCATAGTTTTGGCTTCCAGTCTCCTAGGCAGTTCCCCAGAAAAGCTACGCAATCCCTACCTACTAACACTTCATGCATCTCGGCCCGTTCCTCTAGAAAATTATGCAAATCTAGTCATCTAGTGCCTACTAACTGTTTGTTATAGAAAATTCACAGAGCATGCCTGCTTTGCCCTCCTACAGCCCAGACTGTCCCTCCCAAAATTTTCACAATTTTTCCTCCTAGCCAAGCTAGAGCTTTTAGATAGCTGTTGTCAACTCAGATCACCTATCTCCACCTATCAGTGACCCTAACATCAAACTGGCACTTCCCTCTGGGAATTGTATCGTTCTAGCTGCTAGTGACCCCAGCAACCAACTAGCAGTTACCTCTACGAATTGTGTATTTTTGGCTGGCAATGACCCCAAGCAACCAATTGGCAGCTCCCTTTAGGAATTGCATAGTTTTGGCTTCCAGTCTCATGGGCGGTTCCCTAGAAGAATGATGCAATCCCTACCTACTAACACATCATGCATCTCGGCCTGTTCGTCTGGAAAAATATGTAAATCTAGTTGTCTAGCCCCTGCTAACTGTTCGTTCTAGAAAATTCACAGAGCATGGCTACTTTTCCCTCCTACAGCCCAGACTTGCCCTCCCAAAATTTGCACAATTTTTCCTCACAACAAAGCCGGAGATTGTGGACAGTCATTGTCGACTCAAATTGCCTGTCTCCATCTATTAGTGACTCTTGCGTAGTTTTCATCGTCAGTTGCACAAAGCCATCATCCCACATCATAGCCCTACTACCTCTCCCAATCACCCAGACCCAAATGATCACGTTTCATGGTAGACTAGGAGATTTTGGACTTGATGTCATCTCGTCATTAGTGACTACAAGTAAAGGTAGATCAATGAAAATTAAAAGACGATGAATGGAATGAATGAAGGGAGAACATGTAGATGGACAAGTACACCAACAGAGGAACAAATGAATCATATGAAGCAGATGAATGCAGAGAACATGCACCTTCACAAACAAGTAATCCTATCAAGCCCTTTAACATGAAAGCAAGGAAAGACATGCTAAAGATTCATCAAGCGAATGAAGGACCACCAAAGTCTTTGTGCACTTCACCATGCGGAGGTGAAGCTGTGATACACCATGAAGAAATACATCACTCAATAGCACTTTAGCTCAACATGCACTCCAACAGCAACATGAATGTACCAGCATTGTCTTGTCAAGTCATGTCGAATGAAGTCATGAGTCATGCTGCCCACAACTCCACTACAGGCTTGTTGTCTATCAATGCGATGTAATGTGGAAGTCCAAGAGACCCACTTGTTAAACATAAAAGTCATGTAAGTCAAAAATTCAAGGGAGTTGAATAGTCATGAGGGTAGTTGAGCAACCACAAGGGTCAATTTCACCCTTGGCTCTAAATACCCCTGTCATCTATACATGAAAGGACTTTTCATCTCAACCCTTCCCACATAGCAAAGAGAGTTTGTAATCTTTTCTTCGAGGAGTAAGTAGTGACTCCAATGCCCCACTAAGGGGGTTTGTGATGTATGGTGTAACGATGTGTCTTGGAACTTTTCCTTAATTTAGAAGCCAGTCCACAAGACAATAGATTTTCACACATGTATTGTATTTGTTGTAAGACTGATCTTTAACACTTGTAATGGATGTTGGTTTAACTTGCGTTCTACATCTGAACTAATTCATTTTTTGTATGCATAAATTATTAATGGAAATGTGTTGTATATGTTTCCGGTTCTATCCCATCGATGTCGATTGCTTTGTCAGACAACAGACAGACCTTTCACATGAACCTTGTTGCAACAACCGTTGCACTCGTTCAGACTAATTTGTGAGTGTTGTACATGTTATCTTACCTCATATGTTGTGACTGCCGCCTCCGAGTGGACTACGCTGCCATAAGATGTGTATTTCCTTTGTGTTGTGTGTTCCTAGCTGAGTTCAGACTCATCCCTTTCAAATTGGACGACACCTTCACCTTCTTCCCCTCACAGCAAAAGAACCATTAACACAAGTACACTTACACTCATCGAGCATGTGAACCTCACTTCTTGAAGAGAAAGCGAACCACTATGTTGTGCTAACAAGAAAGAGTTGAGACAAACCCTTAAGATAATGGAAATTGGGCCATCATACCAGATGAGATTCCAACATCAAACAGTGTGAGGTCTAGTTGGGACGTCATATTGGGGAGATCCCCTGAATGTTGGTGATTCCAGCACTGTCAACACTTCTGGTGCTAGAAGGAGGGCAACGAGTTGTACATGGCTAAAATTCCCATCACACTCACTCATCAACCATTTGGTTAAGGTAGTAACTCACACTCCCTCTATCACGACTCTGTAGTTGGTTACTCCTAACCTTCAAGAATTGAACACAAGATTTCATATCAACACCTCCACTCCGTTCGTCCCACCACTAGCCAGTTCGGGAAAGCAGTTGGATTGATCCCAGGTGTACTGTATCTTCCACGCACATCTAAGAAGCCAAAATACACTCCCACAAGAGTTGTCATATCATCAATGTAGAAAGGAATCCTTGCTACTCTTGAAGGTTTGGAAGAAGCTATTGAAGACAGAGAGGAACCTCCAATCTTCTTTGAAGACTAACAAGGTACTCTTGTGGTCATGGGAACACAATCCGGTACACGAGGCAGAGGGGAAGGTAGGAAAGGAAGTGAAGGTGGAGACAAACCAACAGAATCAGATCCAGAACCATCAAATTCCAAAGGAGAGGAAGAAGATGAAGACGATGAAGAGATGGCTGACCCAAATCTTGAATGGATGACTCAAGGATCGTTAGCTCTCCCAGTTTTTCTACACAAGATGTCAAAGTGAGCAGAGAGAATGAACATCAAGTTCAACCTTGACAGTGTAGAACTATATACCCTTAAGGTATGTTATGATGACGTAGCATATAGATTGTTTCCATGTACATTGGACAGCTGCATAGCTGCTTGGTATCGCAACCTTCCTCCCAACTCAATATAGAACTCGGGTTCTTTCAAACGTATGTTCCTTGAAAATTTTTCTCATGATAGGGCCCCAACCATGCTACTCAAAGAATTGGGAAGACTTGGGATGGAGGGAAACGAGAAAGTGAAAGATTTCAACCAAAGGTTTCTGTGTATTTTGAACAAGTTTGCAGTGGACATCAAACCTCATGACTCTATCACTGTTGACTATTACATGTCTAAACTGCCACCCACCATTGTGTAGTTCATTAGGCGAGCTGTGAAGCCAACACTTTTAGAAATTTGTGAAGAGGATATTGTTGTTGAGAAGGAATTGTGCCATTGGAGTCATCAAGGATGATGAATCAACGAAAGACTCCAAGGATGCGATCAAAAATCCCCAAGCAATGGTGAGCAAGGGCGAAGATAAGGAAGCAACTGATATTGATACCCTTAATCTCCTTGTCAAGAACTTCACCATCGATGTGTCCGAATTCAATCAACAGAAGACGGGCACATTCCTAAGCAGTCATCTACCCAGAGAAAGATAGGCATGCAGTTCATCAACTGGCTCATCAAGCAATGACCAATTCAGTTCCAAATTTGTCTTGAAGCCTATGTTCCAATTGGATTAATGCATTGATCCTAAGTATTGTTCCTTCCATGAAGAATTTCACCTCGAGAACTCTTATTCATATTGGAAGCAAGTTGTTACATCTGTATGTACTCATATACTCGATGCTGATGGCAATATACAAGAGCAGTCTGAAGAGACTGATGATAACGAATATGTTGCACCTGATGAAGCACCAAGTTTGGGGCATGTGGTGAATGCATACCAGTGGTTGCAAGTATTCTCAAAGACTAACACCGAGCAGCAACCCCAAAAGAAAAATTATCATTACTATCTTATGAGTAAAGGGGCTCCCGTACACTTGAGGAGATGCAAGAGAGGTTGAGACAACTGATAAAGAAGGTCGACCCACTAGCTACCTCAAAATGACCAACACAATGAAAGTTTGGGAAGACAGTGATGGATAAGAGTAGTCGATAGGTAGAAAATTGTAGAACAATCCACTGGACAACACAAGCATCCATTCCACCACGGATGCCTTGGTGAGTCTACCACCTATGGATTACAACATAGTTGATGACATGAAGAAAAATTTGGTGAACAACATTTTGTTTGAGCTAGCCAAAGTCCAAAGTCAGTGAGATATCCTACTGCACCCATTGGGACAAACAACAACAGACAGCGTGGCCTCCACTACCATGGGAGCAAGCACACCTCCCAGATCACTATCCACTATGCTAAATGCACTCTGGATGGAAGAAGAAAACTCAGGTTGCCCCCATTCCTTCTTTCATTTGAAGTTTTCAACAACAATGTCCACAACTTCTTGGTTGATTTTGGTGTGGTAGCCAATGTCATGCCACTCTCCATTGCTAAGAAGATCAATGCACGATGGAGCGAAACATCTATAAGAATCATCCAACCAGATAGAACGTCAATACCAGCCATTGGTGAACTATGAGATGTGATCATCTAACTATCCCATGACAGCTAAATCCACCAGTGCATCAACATTGTTGTTGTGGACATACCAGAAGCATATGGTCTACTGCTCAGCAAAGAGTAGTTCAACAAGCTAGATGGATACTTTGCCACAGACTCGCATCACATCTGGCTTCCATACAAGGGTAGATGAAAACAAATCTGGGTGTTTTTGGAGAGGCATATGGAACACAATTTCACTCCGCTTAATGCAAGAATGAACGATTGGCCTTCACAGAACTCATGTTTGGCAACTACTTCCTTGAAAAGACATTTAAGTGTTATGTCAGAAGGCCAACCTCAACCTCATCAAACAAGTAGTTGGGAATCCTTCCTTGCCCAACTAATGATAATGAAACTTGTATAATTTGTTTCTCCTATAGTAGAGGTAGTAGCAATAGCAGTAGTAGTAGCAGTACCAACAAGCCGAACGTTCCATATATAGACAAGTTGTGGGCCATGAGTCTTGACAAATTAGGAATACATAATCAATCAAGGACCGAGTGTATCTCAGCCCTCCAAAATAATGAACCATGCATGATTTTAATTTTCTTTAAGTCCAAAGGAACAAACCATGACGTTGAAGCACTCATGCTAAACACATGAACCAACACCATGAATGAATAGAGCAACCTGGGAACCCACCATGATTCGAAGATAGTCAATCTTGTTATAAGTTACACATTGAAGTAGCAACCAACTATTGACCACTTGATTGAACAATGACAAAGTGGGGTTACACGAGTAGATGATGACTTGAGTACCCATTACAGTCGAGAAATCCAATATGAGATTCCAGATAAAGAAGGAGACCGTCCATTGCAGCTAAGAACAGGTAACACAAATGTTGTTTGTCCTACTTTTGCCGAAAAGATTCACTAAAATTTTAAGTCTTTCGATTACTTGTAAAGTTTGTCATCATAATTGGTTTTCTAATTCAAATCCTGCACGTAAGAAATATAGGAAGATCCTCGTATGCATCGACTTTAGAAACATGAATCCTTCCTGGAATAAAAACAACTAGCACGTGCCATCATTTGAGCCCATGTTCCACACAGCACCTAAAATAGTGGTGTTGTCGTCACTTGAAGGTCTTTTGGGATGCCACGAAATTCTGATTTCAGAGCCCAGGGGACCAGAACTAGTCCAAGAGGAACTTGGCCCACACACATCTCATTTGCAATCACTTGATGGGAGGACTGATAATCTTCCTGTGAAAGGCCAAGTCCTCAAACACTAGTTTCAGTAGCCCGAGCCGCACGCCTACCATGTGTATAGTCTACTTGCTACTGGTTGTTTTCATTTGGTTTGTTTTGCTTACTATCATTTCTTTCACTTTGTTTGATTTTTCTTACTATTTTTGCTCATGTTCATTTTTTTCGTTTGATATATTACTATTTTTGTTTCTGGAAATAACTACTGCTAACTGCTACATTCTGTCTTTTGAATAGAGTATGTGGCTAAAATTTGAATAAACTTGTAATGTTGCAACACTTGGCCAGTCTTGTGTCCATTTTCTCTGTGTTTGGTTACAACCTTCGGTCGGTTGAGTCCCCGCAGAAAATACTAACCATTTGCAAGGGAAAATTTGGTCCAACCATGAACCTGTGCCCACATTGGGAAGCCCCATGCCTATACTCAGCCTTCTACTCCTAGTGTTTAAGCTAATCCAACTAGTAGAAATGGAGAAGGGTAAAAATCTAAATGAGAAAACCTATGTCAGAGTTCTTAAATGCATCTTTGAAGGAAAAACCTCTGTTTCTCTCAATAATTCGGGATCCCTCTTCCACTGTAAAAATAAATAAGTTCATGTGCAAAATTCTCTTAAAAAAATATGAAGACATAAAGAAGAGAAAGACTTCCTACACGGAGAGATGAAGCATGCAACTCCACCGGGGTACTGACCAGGCTTGCTGGTAGTGAAGCAATGTGTGTGTTCCTTCTTGAATCCTCCAAGGTACTCTCCAAGGCTACTAGAAGTGAAGATACACCAGAGATGAAAAATTATACTCTAAAAATCTTCAACTCATGAACTAAACTACCCTTCCCGGATACAAAACACTGAGATCTAAGCTGAACTTTTGGTCATGTTTGACTAAGTTGGAAAATGGTGAACCATGTATGTCCATGGGGTAGGTGGGGAAACTGAAATAACCTTCTCATCAATTCAATAATCCTCGAAAGACCAAGGCCATGTGCTAGCAATGAACTGAAACAGAGAAGCGAGTGTTCTACCATTGTGTCACCAAGTGTTGTAGCAGCTACAATCACCCTCCAAAATTTTGACCTGCACCAATTTCAGAGTCTCCCTTCAAGAGTTTCACTCAATGACCTCATACACTCGGGTTCACTCTGTGAGCTTGTGTGAGTCTTTACATTCACCTTGTTTTTTTATTGCATTCGAGTCCCTGCATGTTGATGTCTAAGTCATGCTTGCAACTATGCTTTGGCTATCATCATAGTCTTTACTTCGTACGTGTTTTCATTGTTCACCATGAAAGCATCGGTCGCACACACACACAGAGTCACATTCACTATCACACAAACGTCATCTTTATCATGAATAATCAACCATGGGTGTTGGGCTTATCGCTTGCACCATCGTTCAGTCATGGTGAACATGTGTATCTAGATGGTTTGGTCATTTCGTCATCAAGTCATGCGAGTGTGTGTTTATATGATCACCTATGCACGTTTCGATTGTTTACACACTTATTCATTTTTGTTGAAGTTTTCATGACCAGACTCCTCACTGACAACCGAACCATTGCCCTACTTTTGACTTGATCAATTTTCAACCAAGACAACAAAAAAGCACTGCTCTAGTCCTTTCAAGCTGTGTTACCCACAAGAAACTCAAGAAGCACTCTTGCTAGCCACCCGAACAATTGACCAACTGTTCATCTCAAAAATTGTGCAATGCTCATGAGTAGGGCTCCCTTTACCCATCAGTCATCTCATCTCATAAATTTTATGGAGATGATTAGCAGGTAGGCATCCCATCCTTAGTTCAGCTTTGCCAGCCAACTGCTCCCACTAGCAGACTGCCTATTCCTTCTAGGAATTGTGTAGTTTTGGCTGCTAGTGACCCCAGTAGCCAACTAGGAGTTCCCTCTAGGAATTTCACATTTCTAGCTACCAGTGACCCCAAGCATCCAACTGGAAGTTCCCTCAGGGAATTATGCAGTTCTGACAGCTAGTCTCCTAGGCAGTTTCCCAGAAAAATTGTACAATCCCTGCCTGCTGACCGTTCATGTAGCCCAACCTATTCCTCTTGAAAATTACAAAAATATGGATGTCTAGCCCCTGCTAATTGTTTGTTCTAGAAAATGTGCAGAGCATGCTAGCCTTACCTCCTGTAACCTAGACTGTCCCTCCAAAAAATTATGCAATTTTGCCTCCTAGTTGAGCCTAACCTTGGAGAGTGTCATTTTTGACTTAGATCACCTTTCTCCATCTCTTATTAACTCTTACATAGTTTTCATTAGCATCTTCCCAGAGCCATCATCTCACATCACAGCATTACTACCTCTCCCGGTCATCCACACCCGAATGATGATGCGTCATGGTAGACTAGGACATTTTGGATTTGATGTTGTCTTGTCATGAGTGACTGTAGGTACAGGTACATCAATCAACATGATAAGACGATGAATAGCATGGAAAAAGGAAGCACATACAGATGGACAAGTTCACCAATGGATGAACAAATGAAGCATGCAAAGTGGATGAACATGACGAACATGCACCTTCATGAACAAGTGAGCCTATCAAGCCTTCCAACATGAAAACAGGTGTTATCACCAAAATAGGACCCTGATAGGCTATTGATTAGACTATCTCGGTGTAACTATTTCAACCCAACCTTTTAGCTGAGGCTTAGCCTCCTCAGCCTGAGAGGGCTCTCTCAAAGGGTTAATGGTATTGATTAAAGATATGGATAAATGGCTAGCTCTATGGTTTGTGATTTTATAGGTTTATAGCTTGAAAGATAAAGGCTGGCTACCATTGGGCTATGGAGTAAAAGTATGTTTCAGTAGTTGAGCAAGATCAGTTTAACATGAAAGTTAGGGCATAGAGAGTTTTTATACATCAACAAAACAAAGATACAAAGCAAGAAAACACAATTTATAAATACATGAAGGAAGTTAGGGCATCATTGATGATTTCTAAGTAACATGTATTCATACCACTACAAGTAAGTGAAAGAGGAAAGCCATGAGACAATAGGACATTAAAAATATCTTTGAATCCTGATTAGTGAAGCCAAAACATTCTACCTAGCATGGAAATCAAGGCGTTATAGAGTTCAAGTGCATAAATGAAAATATAAAACAGTGAAACACAGTTAGTTTATCTATGAAAGAGGTCAGAGCATCATTGATGAGTTTTGAGTATAATAAGTAAAAACCACTACACTGTAAGTATTGGAAGATGCCATCAGAATAAGAACATACAAGAACTCTTCATGAATCTTGAGTTGTCTAAGTAGAAACTCTGCATTAGGTTAAAAATATACACAGTCTGCACATAGAGTAGTAGCTAAGCCAAAAGGTCTCCAACCCTTTGCTAATTCAACCTCTTGCTTTATATATAGCATTAGAATATGGATTTCCTCATCCCTTATCAAGACAATTCAAATTTGCTATGAGCGACACCTATTCTAACCATAAAACAAACTATTAAATACAAATGACAACTAACTAGCAATCCTAGAGACCTAATACAGCTAGGAGTGTAACTCCTTATTATGACTAAACCACCTTAACTAAACATTGAATTCATTCTTTGATAGCTACAACCTCATGAGGTCGAATTTGATGAAGCCTCCCACGTTGTCACTTACTGTTGATGATAAACCCTAGAAATTAGGGAACATGTTTCCCTGTTTTTAGGTTTAGGATCCTCAAAAATGGCACGTGGGACAGAGAATTTATCTTCTCAACCATGACATATTTTATAAAACTGAAGGATTTTTTTGTATTCCATGTTTTCTGGAAGAAAAACCTCTCTTGGTTTTTTAAAGCACTTCTCTAGTTGTCCAGAATCTGTCCTTGAAAAACACGTGTAAAACAGGAAAAATCCATTCTCTGAAATTAGGGTTTCAAAGAAAGCTTACTATCTCTCAACTGAAAACACTTATGAAGAAAGTGAGATAATTTATTGCATCTAGAGGTTTTATGAAGAGAAACATCCTTCAAAATTCCAAAATACCTTTTACTGTGACCAAAAACTGATCTTGAAAAAGACTGTTAAAACCAGAAGACAAAGCTTGACTTTTAGCAGTTTCGTAGAGCAAGTCTAACAATAAATTCCTCCCACCTCAGAACGAAATTGAAAAAACTGAAAGAGGTTTTCGTATTTCTTTATGTTAGGAAAGGAAGCCTCTTTCAGTTTTCAAAATTGAGTTCTCAGTTGCTCAGGAATCCTTCTGGAAGTTATAATAGTAAAAGAAGAAAACAAAGACTTTTATGCTGAAACAAGATTTTTTTAGGGGTTTCGTAGCGCGCTACAAAAAACCCTAGTTCAAAATCCATGATTTCATAGAATGTCCAATGAAGATTCTAGGTTTTCCACTATGAAAACTCTTAGGTAGTTTTGTAGTGCATGAAAACCTTGACACAAGTTTGACACATGGAAGTTTAGGTGTGATGGGAGATCAGTGATAAGTAAAACCAGACTGTTGACCCTATTTGACAATGCCAACAAGACTCCCTTCTAGGTCCTAGACTCTAAAACAAACCATAGAAATATTGGACCAAGACTAAAACCAATCCTTTGGAATCAAATTGATGTTCAAAATTTAGGAATTTTTTTCAGTGATGACAGCAGGGAACAACATGCTAAATCTTCACCAAGTGAACCAAGGACCATCGAAGACTTTGTGCACCTTTCCATGTGGAGGTTAAACTGTGATGCACCATGAAGACATCCATCACTAAAAAAAATTGTAGCCCAACATGCACTCTAGTAGTAGCATGAATGTGCTAGCATTGTCTTGTCAAGTCATGTAGAGTCAAGTCATGAGCCATGTTGCCCACATCTCCACTATGGGCTTTTTGTCTATCAATGTGATGTAACGTTGAAGTCCAAGGGACCCACTTGTTAAACATAGAGTCATTTAAGTTAAAAATTCATGGAACTTGAACGGTCATGAGGGTAGTTGAGCAGCCACAAGGGTCAGTTTAACACTTGGCTATAAATACCCACCTCATTTATACATGAAAGGACTTTTCACCTTAGCTCCACCCACATAGCCAAGAGAGTCTTTAACCTTTTTTTTTTTAGGAGTAAGTAGTGGCTCCAATGCCCCACTAATAGGGTTAGTGATGTGTCATAGAACTTTCTCTTAATTCAAAAGCCCGTCTAGAGGCCGACATATTTTAACACATGTATTGTATTTGTTGTAGGACTGATCTTTAACAATTATAATGCATGTTGCTTTAACCTGTGTTCTACATCTGAACTAATTCATTTGTTGTAATGCATAATCTATTAATGGAAATGTGATGTATATTCTACTAATGTTTTCCTTCCATGTCGACTTCTCTGCCAAATGTCAGA
The DNA here is from genome assembly GCA_000404065.3 of Pinus taeda. Classification (NCBI taxonomy): domain Eukaryota; kingdom Viridiplantae; phylum Streptophyta; class Pinopsida; order Pinales; family Pinaceae; genus Pinus; species Pinus taeda. Next base: position 221,384 of record APFE031438331.1, read on the forward strand.
CAAACCTTTCATATAAACCTTGCTATAACAACCATTACACTTGTTCGGATTGATCCGTGAGAGTTGTACGTGTTATCTTACATTGTATTATGTTACTACTCCATCTTACTAGACTACTCCACCAGAATATGTGTATGTCCTTTGTGTTGTGTATTCCTAGCTAATTTGGGAATGATCCCTTTCAACATGGAACTCACCTTCACTTTCTTCCCATCACAGTTAAAGAAGCATTGACATAAGTACACTTACACTCACTAGGCATGCAAACCTCACTTCTTGAAGGCAAAGCGAACCACTCTGCTATGATGACAAGAAAAAGTTCAGGCAAATCCTTAAGATAATGGAAATGGACCACCATACTGGATGGGACTCCCATGCCAATTGGTGTGTGGTCTATTTGGGGCTTCATACCCCCTGAATGTTGGCAGGTCCAGCACCGTCGACAAATATCAATATCCTATATCTCTTCCCCCTTAAGCCTTCGCATGAGGTGTATTTATAACACCTAAAATTAGTTGTTTCAAGTGGGATACAGTTAGACGATGGGCTCCACTATGTTGTCTTCAGGTGTAACCCTTAAGCCCCACCCATAAAATAATGGTTTTATATTTTTTTATCTTTCAAATTATATACACAGGCTGGGTATAGATGGACCCGCATGTGGATACACTTTTGAAGGGTAGAGTCATGTATGGAATTTAAAATAATGTTTTAAACAGACCAAGTCTAAAGGGAAAGGGTTGTTCAATGCCATGACTCAGAGTAACAACTATATAAGGGTGATAAATGATTCTATAACAAATGCCCTTTAATGTATTAGTTCAAAAGGGGTAGATCATTACCGAAATGTATGAAGTGTATAGAAAGAACCATGTGAGGGCTTTGGAGGAGATCACCAGATTTCAGCCCGCAAAACCAATGGAAGAGATAAGAAAGAAAGCTCATGTCTAAGGTGGGTATACCAATTCTCCAAGATAGTAAATCATGTCTACATATCAAGTGTAGAGTGGATCCAATATGTATAGAATTACAAAGGAAACTGAAAAATACATATTGGATCATCCAATCATAGCCAAAAAAGTACATACCAAGGCCATGTCACAACATCATATATAAAAGAACTAATCAATGATGCTAAACAAGATATCTGATCATTGATGTTACATAACTAATTCTCAAAGCACCAAGTCAAAAAGTGGAATAATGGAAGTGCATGGAACTCGGGTGCCAACATATAAAATGTTGCAATTATGAACTACAACATATAAGGTGGATGTTGTCACTTGCAAAAAACTGGAGGTAGTAATAAGTGAACCAAAAGATTTTGATGCGACTTGAGTTCTTCACTGACTACCATGGTACATTTCTACAGTATGGGAATAAAGGAGCTGAAATCAACCATGTGAGAAATTGTTTGATTATTGTTCAATGATGTATAGCCACTAACAAAATGTGAGACAACTCATCGATAATGATGAATAGAGTCATGGTACCCCAGTACAATCTAATAAGTGTGAATAAATGAGTTGAAGTTGAACACTTGAGAGAATCTACCAATCAAGAGAAATAGATGTATTCTGATTGTCGATAGCGAAGGAGTCTGCCACTAATGACTACAAACCCTAAGGTATTAAAAAAGGACTCTAGAACTTATTCCAAGAGCAATGGGTTGTATTCGATGGGAAAGGATCTGATGGAATGAGGCATTAAAGAATCCCACGTCAATCTAGCATGATTGTAACCCATAGGCCAATAATTTGGAAGGAACCAGATGAGGAAATATGAAGTAACCATACCAAAGCACATTTGTGACATACACAATATGTGGCTAGTGAACAACATAAAACCTTTGAACCAACCAATAATGAATTTTGACACAAAGGCAACGAATCCACCAATAGGGTCAAATGGAAACCAAGGTATTGTATGAATCCCAATGTGTGATAATGTAAGATGACATCTAACACAAGGGAAACCACTCAATTAGAGACCCATGATACTAATCAATGCTGAGCACAAGGTTACCTATCAATGATGGAAATAGGTCTAGGGTGCATCTCTAGGCATACTCTCAAAGAAATTTATCAACGTCGATAAGATCAGACCCACCAGCAAGAAGTCAATGGAGACCTTGTTAAATAGCATGAGAAAAGGACCAAATAGCTGATGTGATACTGACATAAATCTCACATACTAGTTATGGCCCACTAAAAATAATTCAAGGGACATCGCAGAAAGGCTGACTCAAGTTTACTTCCCTTGAACAAAAGCATGACCCAAATGTGAGTGTAGGGTGACATATGATAACTTTGTATAAGTTTTTCATGTAGGAGGGATAAACAACTCATAAACAAACTCTCCATATGGTTGGAAGAGATAACCAACCAAGGTTGTACTGACTCGGTGACAAGGTTATTGCTCTCCTAAGTCAAACTAAAGCCCAACCCGATGGAGGAAATTCTTTCTTTGAGTGTTTTGTTCAAGGGTGACACAACTGAATCTTGCTACAATCAATTATGGAAGTATAGTCTTGTTCTCACTCTTTTTTGCAATATATAATTTTTTTTGTCTTTTTCATTTTAAAAATACTGAAGAAGGAATAAAAAAATCCTATGGTATAATGGAATGAACGAGTCTTTAAATATAGATGTTCTAGTTCCTAGGAGTGGAACATTCCTTTGCTCAATGCAAGGTGACAAGACTGGTCAATGACACTCAAAGGAATGTTCTTTCCATGGGCATATGGTGTCAAGTTACAGAGGATAAGTGATATGAAGGTTGATATTTCCAAATGACATGGTCTAAAGGTATCTTATATAGGAGTCCAACTGAAGTTGGCTTAAGGCTGAAATGTACAAATAGTCAGCATGCAATGCAACTATAAAATTTAAGATGTGGGAGCCTCTAAGGTATAAATCTAGGAGAATAACAAAGAAGAAAAGGAATGAGGCTCCATCACAAATTCGTTGTGGGACTAAAGAGGACTGCTGAGTCTAAGAACAAAATTTTAGCATGGGTCCCAAGTGACAACAAGGTACTATCTAAGGCACCCATGATAAGTTAGCCTTTACCACATAAGTTATGACACTTATGAGCAATGAGAAGTTTCTATGTCATATCTTGGTGGGGTTGATCATAAGGGAAAAATGGAAAAGGAAACTGATAAACGCATAATGAAGTTGAAAAACCTAACCTATATGCTAGTTTCGAGAACCAATACCTATTAGAGAGGATCAACCATAAAAATGCCGGAAGGAGAAGTCTTCCAAGTTATGTAAGCATAATTAGGAACACTAGACAAGAAGTTAACACATCCCACATACAAAAATCAGATAAAATATTTTGTTATAAACATAGTTATCAATCAAACGGGAGGTATTAACTCAAAATAGGTACTCTAGCCCAAAATCCCAAAAATGAAAATTATGTATGCTAGAATGATGTTTTTTTTAGGGTAATTTTCAACAATTTTTTTTAAATGGAAGTAAAATCCATTTTTTTGCGCAAAATGGATGGAAAAAACACCCTTAAAATAAAACGTGTTTATTCTGGAATAACAAAAATATTTGGCTTACAATTTTGACATTTTTTAGTAATGAAGTTAAAGATAAAATATCTAGACTTCGAAAAACTATAAAATTCCAAGCATTCTCTGATGTGATGTTAAAGATAAAATATCATGTCTCAAATCCTGATAATTCCAATAATTTCCATCCATGTTGTTAGAGATAAAATACCTTGACTCTAAGAAAACCTTGAAGTTGTAATTGTTTTCAACCATAGCATTAAATATATAATACCATAATTCAGAAAAACCTTAAGATCCTGACAAATTTTCAACCTTGTAATTAAAAACCTTCAGTTTTTAACCCATTTCAACCATGAAATTATGGAAAAAATATATGACTAAAACATTTTTTTTAAATCCACAAGTATATGAATGATTCATTATTCCAAGAGTGACTTTTATTTCAAAGGCTAAAACTATAACTCTTTTTAAATTTTAGCCTAAGACAACTTATCCTATTGCAACAAAAAACTAAAAATCACACATCAAATCAAAGTGTTCCTTTTAATGAGGAATTCAAATTTCAACAATTTTAAAAATATCTTATACCAAATGATAACAATAAATAATATCATCGCAATATCATTGTATAATTTAACAAATCAACATTAATTTCTAATATTTATTTACTTTTAATCAAAATATCAACTTTTGTACATTGAATATCACATACATTAAAGCATATAATCCAAAAAATAGAGAAATGACCCATAACATCATGTAAGATTGTATGCAAGTCAAAATATTTATTTGAAGTTACCATATAAAAATCTCTAAAGACATGAATTTATTTTAATTAAAACATTAAATTCAACAAACATAGAAATGAATCATAGTTTCATGTAAGATCATATGGAAGTCAAAATATTTATTTCAGGTTACCATGCAAACATCATTTACATAAAATGTATTAGCCACTTATTCAAAATCATCCATAGGATCTAGGGCACCACCATAATCTACATCTTCAAATGAATGATTGGATGCAAATGAAGATGGCCCATATTTTTATCTTTCATCAACTATAACCCCATTTGAGTCAACATGCATGCCCACCATTTCAGGTTTCAAAAGTCTTCTAGATCTCCAACTAGATTCAACGGACTCAAATCTCAACACTCTTCCTTCTGGTAGCAACTTCTTAAAAATATCTATGGTCCTGAAGTGAAGAGTTTCTCTCTTTGTTAAATTGAATTCATAGACATGTCAACACCCTCAAATTTCAAGAGACCTGTGCGGCAATGATTTATGTTTGTACCCTTTCTTTTTCCCTTTTTGTGAATTTTTTTATCAACAACAATCTATGGCTTGTACACAACATTGAATGGGTGGGTATTTGTGGCATACCAATGTACCTCAACAACTGTAATATCTTCATTTTCTTTAATGAATTTTATAACTTGCACAACCCGAAATGGAGAGCCAAGTGGACCTCCATCTACTAGTACTTCTATCATGCAACCCTCCTTAACATCCTACATAAAATCCTTGTAAAGGTCATCCATGGCTTCATGTTGTGCATGCGATATTCTAGAACTAATATATATTTCTCTTTCCTCTTCCTATTGAGAATTAATAATCCCTTGAGATTGTTGTTGTTTAACAATGTGTCTTTCCTACTGTTTATTTGGCATATTTTGAGGCTAGATAAATGGAGTCTTCAAAAGTGTATATTCATTTCCTGATATTGAGATGATATCACTTTGATCATTGAAAAAAGGCTCCTACCAAACTAAATTAGCAACATCAAAGTACTCATATGTATCTCTAATACATCTTTTCATTTCTTCTAGGCATTCAGAATAATTTATCTCTCTCTTATGCCTTCATGCATTATGGAGTTGAGAAACTGATTGTAGTAATATTATCTTTCGTGCAAATATTGGATGATCTGGAATGAACTTCAAAAATGCTAACCATGATGATTACCCCCATTCTACAAAAATTGAATACTTCTTACCCCATTTAAGTGTTTTTCCATGAACTTTTTTGATACGAAATTGATGATGGAATCTAATGTCATTACATTATTCAATGCATTTCTCCTCACTGTGTGATCCCAAAATAAACCTTCACATGTCAATAGTTTCTTCCAACACATGAAAAACAGGTCGAATGTATGATTTCTAACTACATTCAATTAATGATGGCAAGCTCCCAATATTCTTCCTCCTCAATGTTACTAAAAAATGACTAAACATATAATCAATATGCTCATGAGTGTTCTCAAAAAGAAGGAAACTGACCTTTACCTTTTTAAAAATTCACAATTGAAGGAGCATGTTTAGATATCCAAAAAGAACTTGATTTTTATTTTCACGGCATGTGTTGTACAATTGCAGATGCAAAACTTCAGGAAGGATACCAGGCCAATGAGAAAGCACATCATGGATTAAATTTATGGTAATATTTTAATTATTATGAATATTTGGAGTTGTGAAGTAAAGCCTTGGTAAAACCTTCCCATTAAAGACCATACATCCAACCAAGTGAAACTGAATAAAATTGTCTTCCTGTAATTTTTTTGGTGTGTGGAGTAAATGCGGCAGAATTGTTTTCTTTTGGTCCATACCATCAATTACCAAACCCAAATATTTATTTGGATTATCCTAACACATTTTTCTATCCGAATCCATAAAATTAAGAATGTGGAATATCTGAATCCAGAGTCACAAAAACCACACCACGAAAATCTACAAACCACTTTTTTCTATGCTTATATAATTTTGTCTTTCGCTTGTTTGTTGATTGAGATGCTCTTGAAGTGCTTTGGCAATGGAATTTTCACATAAAATAAAATAAATCTATTAATAAATATGTTTTAATAGTTGATAACTATCAAATTTTAAAATAATGCTATGAATGCATACCTCTTTCTGCCCCTTGAAATTTATCCCTTTTTTATTTAAGAGAAGCACATGTACTACAAACCCCCATCCTTGTCTTCTTAGGAATAAGAACATTGTTGAATTCGTTCTTCCATATCCTTGTAAAATATGAATATGTAATCAAATTACCCTCTCCTTCAGTGCCTTCTGCATATTCTCTGTATAAGTTGTAGATTTCGCATCTTGAGAAATTATATGGAATATGTGTTTTGTCTTTGTTTCGTATATACTCTCCATTCCTTGAAAATAAGTCTTTCATCCATGGCATTGCAGTAATTGTTGATGGTCTGATCTCTCTTTTATAACATACTTCTGAATAACATGCAATGTCTTTTTCTAGTATTTCTTCGATTCTTCAAAAATGAAAATTACTAACTGAATGCAACATTTTGACAGCCTTTCTACATCTCAATATGTTCCCAACATGATAATCATAACCTGCCAGCGTAGATTTCATGCAATCCACTAAAAATGGATTTCGCATGCTTTTATTCATTGGAAAATATTTCTTCCTTTGCTCCAACGAAAACTTGAAATCCATATGATTCAAGCAATCCTTTCGACAACATTCACTTGAAATCAGATCAACAATAAAAATTCTACTTGTGAGATATTCTCTCCTAACCCTTGTATAATTGGAATATTTTGGATTGATATGAAAAGGCATACTCCTACTCCTAGATACAATATTTTCTTGCAATGTCTCCCTCACTTCATTATTACCTATAGAGGCATTTTCATCATCATTAGGAGGAATATTATACCGATGAACATAGTTAGAAAAATAATCGCCGTCATTGCTTGGAAAAGATTCATTACCATCCTCACTTGAAGGAAATTCTTCACTACAAACATCTGCACTTTTGAAATTGTCACATGGACGAAATTCTTCACCATCTTCATCCCTACTTTTGAAAGCCTCCCTTGGAGGATTCAATTCATCATCACCATGACTTCCTTTGAAACACTCACTTATAGAAAATGCATTCTTCACATCTATTCCTCCAAAATTATCATTTTCAAGAAACTCTTCATCCTCCCCTTCATCATTGGTGCTCACATAATCCTTAGGATTATCACTAAATGGAAAATATGACTTTGTATTCATCAGTGTTGGTCTCATAATCCTTAGGATTAGGAATAAGTGGAAACTTTGAATTTTTATTTAATGGAAATTCTTCATCCTCCCCTACGTGAGTGGTGCTCTATTAATCCTTAGGATTAGGACTAAGGGGAAACTTTGAGTCTCTAGTTACTAGAAATTGTTCATCCTTGCCCTCACCTTCATCAGTGGTGCTCTCATAATCCTTGGGATTAGGAATATGTGGAAAGTTTGACTCTACAACTTCTTCATCCCCCACTTCATTAGTGGTGCTCTCATAATCCCTAGGATTAGGAATAGGTGGAAAATTTGAATCTGCAAATTCTTCATCCCCCATTTCATTAGTGGTGCTCTCATAGTCATTACGATTAGGACTATGTGGAAACTTTATAATTATTTCTTTACAATTAATATTTTATTTTTATCACACAATGAATGAAAACTAACATAAAGCTATAAT
>APFE031438335.1:1856-15533 GCA_000404065.3 Pinus taeda
TTTGAATGGCTTGTGATGCTGTTTGGTTTGTGCAATGCACCTGCAACTTTCATGCGGGTAATGGATGATGTCTTGCGTCCTTTTCTTGATGATTTCGTTATTGTCTACTTAGATGACATCTTAATTTTCAGCAATTCTAGAGAAGATCATGTCATGCATGTTAGGAAAGTACTTGATGTTTTGAAGAAGAATCAATTATTTCTTAAAATGTCAAAGTGTGAATTTGGAAAGACTTCTTTGGTTTATTTGGGACACATAGTAGGAGGAAGTGCTTTGAGAATTGATCTTGCTAAGATTGAGGCTATTGTGAAGTGGCCTACTCCCAAATCCATTACAGAGGTAAGAAGTTTTTTGGGTGCAACTCAATATTGGAGGAAGTTCATCTCTAACTTCTCTTCTATAACAGCTCCTATGCATACAATAACAGGTGTGAAGTGTGCTTTCCAATGGGGAGGAAAGCAGCAAAAAGCTTTCAAATCTTTGAAAGAGAAGATTAGTTCAACTCCAGTCCTTGCATTACCAGATTTGAGACAGCCATTTGAGATACAAACTGATGCTAGTGATTATGCCATGGGTGTAGTTCTTCTACAACATGGTAAGCCTATTGCTTTTCATTCTGAAATTTTTAATGGTGCTATTGTAAATTTTCCTACCTATGATAAGGAGTTGTATGCATTGGTACAAAGCGTCAAAAAGTGGAAACACTATTTGATGGGCAAAGAATCTGTTATACATACCGACCATCAACCCTTACAGTACTTGCAATCGCAAAGCAAGTTACAACGGTCACGACACTTCAGATGGATGGGCTTCTTGCAACAATTCCATTTGGTAATAAGGTACAAGAAAGGTACTCTGAATAAAGTTTTTGATATGCTTTCAAGGCCTATTATTGGTGCTGTTACTTTACTTAAGAATGATTCAATTGTACATGATAGTTACATAGAACAATATGCATCTGATGATGACTTTAAAGATGTGTATGCTAACTTGAGTAAAGGGAATCATGTAGAGGAAAATGACTATCACATGCATAACAATTTGTTGTTTCATTTGGGAAAGTTGTGTATACCATAGGGGGAGAGAATAAATGTCATAAGAGAAGCTCATTCTTCTCTTATTGCTGTCCATTTTGGTGCAAGCAAAACAGTTGCACATCTACAGAGGTATTGTTATTGGCCTCGCATGGTAGATTCTGTTTCAAGTTTCATAAGAGGTTGTTCATTATGTGCTACAAGTAAGCCTAGTAATAGGAAGCTTGGGTTGTATACTCCTTTACCAGTACCTTCTAGACCATGGGGAGCATCTCTATGGATTTTGTAGGAGGTTTTCCAAAATCTAGAAAGAAGCATGATTATTTATAGGTAGTAGTTGATCGTTTCAGCAAAATGTGTATACTTATGCCTTGTAAGAAAACTATAACTGTTGAACAAACTACTGAATTATTTTTTCATCAGTATGGATTCACTTTGGTTTGCCTACTTCCATTATTAGTGACAGGGATTCCAGATTTGTGGGGAATTTTTGGTCCAACCTATGGGAGATGATGGACACAAAGTTGAAGAAAAGTACTGCTTTCCATCCACAAACAGATGGAAAAACCGGAGTTGTGAACAGAACCATTGTGCACCTCTTGAGAGGATATTGCAGCAAGCATCCCAAGCTTTGGGGTGAACATTTGGACTACATACATCATGCTTACAACCGTGCCAAGCACTCTTCCACAAACACCTCACCTTTTGAAGCTTGTTTTGGTTACTTGCCCAAATCACCTCTTGATTTCATTATTGAGAAAGATGTTGCCATTGAGGGACATAGTGATATTGACAAAGCTCATTCATTCATTGAAAGAATTCAGCAAATACATCAGCAAATTCAAGAACAGCTTGAGAAGATTCAAGGCAAGTACAAGGAAAGACACGACAAGCATAGAGTCGATCACAAATTTCAAGAAGGGGATGAGGTATGGTTGTACATTAGTAAGGAAAGGATGCAAGGAGAAGGTAAAAATTTGAAGCCTATTCGTTATGGTCCATTCAAAATCCTCAAGAAGGTTGGAAATAATGCTTTTCAATTAGATTTGCCTTCCTACATGAAAATGTATTCTGTTGTTAATGTGGAGAACTTAAGTTTGTATGAACCTCCTTTTATCGTTGATCATGAAAGCGTTGTTCAACTACCATCTATAGAAGATTTCTCACCAGAATTCTTAGATGAGCTGAAAGAAGATACAATCATTGACAGAAGGACACGCAATTCAAGGAGGGGCAACGTAGATTATGTTCGGGTTGGTTTCAAAGGCAACAAACCGAACAAGGAAAAGTGGATGGAGGTGGACATAGTGAGGATGATGTAACCTCACCTCTTTAACAGGTAGTTGAAGGCTTTTGGGGTCCAAAAGCTTCCCAATGGGTAGGCGTGATCAGGGGCTCATGTCCCAAGTGTCATAAAATTCTTTAAAATTAAAGTGCTCAAAATTAGCTCAAACATATACGACTGGATAGCGCTTGTCCTCCTGATTCCGGTGCCACAAACGGTTCGAAAAACGGTCACCGTATGAGAAAGTTATGCCAAAAACAAAATCGCCCAATAACCCTTAATTTTTGAATTTTCAAAAAAAAAATTAAAAAAAAAATATTCCACAGAATATTCCTTGGAATATTCCATGGAATATTCCTTTTGGGCAGGCCAATCAGAAGCTACCACGTGGCAAGCCCAGAGGCCGCCATGTGGCCTAGGGTGACATCAGCAAGTTCGGATGCGTATACAAAACTTTCGGTAATGAGGTTCGATCCCATGACCTCTAGTTCAACACATCCACACCTTACCGTTAGGCCAAACGACTGGTTCTTGTTTGAAAGGCAGATCAAATTGTATTAAATTTTGAAAATGGTTTGGGCGGGAAATGAAAGGGGCCAGCCCCGCATCCATATGACCACAACCAAAACCGTGGGCTAAACCTTAACCGCCCAGCACAAAACCCGAGGCAAACCACCAACGCTTTTTCTGGTCACATGCGGGTTTAACGGGCCGTTAACTGATAGTTCAGTTGGCGAAACTTTTGGCGCAGCGGAAAATTTGGCGGACCCGCCATAATTGGCGGAGTTAACTCGAGTCCAACTAAAGTTAACTGGAGTGTTTCTAGGCATAACTGGAGGAAAACTCTAATGGGCCATAACTTTGGCTACGAAAGGTGGTTTTGGATGAATTGTTTTTTGATTTTGGGTATTTTCGACCTTCTGAAGCCATTGGAATAGGTTTGACAGCCATCTGAGGTCATTGGCAGAGGTGTTGGAGCCGTGGAAGTTCTAGGAGCCACTAGGGCCCAGTATTGTGAGAACTGTATAGGGTTGCCAGTATCCATTAGAGGTGAACCAACAGTCAATCCTGAAGGATTCAAGTGTTCTGAATCCATTTTTACAGTCTATTCCACCTGTAGAGACTTCTATTCACCTGTATATTCATTTTGAGCATTTAATTAAAATGAGGACATGCCCATTTGGGAGCCTTGGACCCAGCAGACGTAGCCCAGGAGGGGTGAACTGCTTCATCAACTTCTTTTGCATCTGTGGTTGATTTATTTTGCAGAACAAATTAGTTTTAATGTGTTAAACAATAAAAGGAAATAATTTTGTTATGCTTAAATGGATCATGAACAACTAAAAATTTCATTTGTTTCTTTACTGCAAGACATGGGCATCTTTTAAACATGTTTATTACTGAATTGAATACCTTGCAAACCATTTACAAGTAGTTTCAAATTCAGATCACCTCTAGTAGAGCAGATTTTCATGGATGTAGTATTTTGATGCTCTGAGTTTGATAGTTTTGGCTTGGCTTGCACCAAGGCTTGGAGGGATTTCTAGTTTCAACAAGAAATTGGCTATGGCAGAGTACCAATAACAAGAAGCTAGATTTTCGGCCAATGTCTAATTATTTTCTAGTTCAGCTACTTCCTCTTCCTTTGTTTGACAATTTTCTGCAATTAAGCGCATGCAATTTATACCCAATGTTCTGCAATATTCTCCAGCCAATAGTCTGGCAAGGCCTTGACCTTTGACAAGCTTGGTGGGCTTCAATTATATATTAAACTCAATTAGATTTGCAATCCATTTAGCCCTCCTTAGCTCAGCATCCCTTAAGGTTTTGCTAAAAAATGCCACTAGATGCTTTGAGCCTTCTTTATCTGCTTGCAATAAAACTGCTACAAGGGTGTCTTCAGAGGCAAATGAAAATATATGGAACTCCTTGCTGTAATCTGGACTACTTAGAGTAGGAGCTTCCATAATAGCTGTCTTAATGGACTCAAAGGATCTTCTTGCTGCCTCAGTCCATTTAATCTCTGACCCCTTTCTCAACATGGAGGCAATATGCTTCACCAGTTCTGCAAAATTTGGGATAAACCTCCTCACAAAGTTTATTTTGCCCAGAAAGGACTAGATATCCTTCTTTGATCTCAGGACAGACAGGGTCTGTATAGCTCTTACTCTCTCTGGGTTAATTCAGACACCTGTAGTGGAAACAGCATGTCCTAACAGCTTGCCTTCTTCTAAAGCAAATTGTGACTTTTTAGGATTAACTGAAATCCCAAACCTTCTGCACTTCAGGAATACTTTCTTCAAATGCTGCAAGTGGTCATGATGGCTGCTGGAGTATATTGTTATATCATCAAGGTAGATAAGGACAAATTTATCCTTCTCTTCCAGAAATGCTATATCCATAGCTCTCTGAAAGGTGGCTCCAGCATTCATCAGTCCAAAAGGCATCTTGGAATACATAAAAGTTCCTCAAGGAGTGGTGAATGCAGTCTATTCTTGATCATATGGATGTACAACAACCTAATTATACTCTGAAAGCCCATCCAGGAAAAACATCACTTTGGCCCTTGACACCTCTGCAGCAAATTCTCCATCTTGGGAAGAGGATAATTGTCTTTTTTAGAGCATTTGTTCAAGTTTATGAAATCAACACAGAGTCTGATTTCTCCACTTTTCTTCCTCGCCACTACCAAATTGGCTACCCACTTTGAATATCTGAGAGGGACTATGATTTTGGCAGCCAATAACTTCTTGATTTCCTTTTCAATTAGAGGAAGAAGCAAAGGGTTTATTGGTCTCAGCTTCTGCTTGAAAGGTATGGTGTCTTTCTCTAAAGGGATTTTATGCTGGATGATCTTTTTGTCATAAGTTTTTAGGTCACTATATTCCCAGGCAAAGACATCAGCAAATTGCTTCATTAAATTGTAGTATTCAACACTTTGGTCAGTGGACAGATGGGTAGACAGATGTATATACCTTAGCTGACCTGGACTTCCTATATTATTCTTACAGACTGCAGATTGGTCTTCTTTTTGGGCAGCCTTATAGGGCACATCATTCTGGCCAAACAGCCTTTCTAGAGGAATTAGACCCTTAGGTAAATGACTTTTGGGAAGTTGGACATTGATATCTTTGCCAATTTTATTTCTAAGCTGGGATTGAGGGCTTTCTTCCAAGGCTTCATTATCTTGGTCAATTTGCATTTCAGAGAATTCATCAATGACTTGCAGGAACCGATTCACTTCATCATCATCTTCAAAAACTTTCCAATGCTGGACATTATCAGGCAAGGATGGTCTGTATTTCATTTGGACTTCATAAACTAGTCTGGGAGGCATGAGAGGGATAAACATGCTAGCAGACATAGCAAGGCAATCAACAAGCTAATTTTTGGCTCTAGGGATATATGATATACAAAATTTTTCAAAAGAATCTTTGAGTCTCCATACCTCATCTCTGTATGCTTTCAGCATTGGGTGCTTTTCTTGAAATGTTCTGTTTACTTGATGAATGATCAGATGAGCATATCCAAACACCTTTATGTTACTGATTCCTCTGTCCTTAGCTGCGTTAAGACCCAATATCAGAGCCTCATACTCTGTTATATTGTTGGTGACTTGGAAGGCCAGCTTAAAAGACAACTATGTGCTTTCTTGTTTTGGAGATATCAGCACCACCCCTGCTCCTGCAGTCTCCTTGGAACATGCTCCATCAAAGAACATCTCCCAAACTTGACTTCCTTGCTCTTCCTCGGCCTGAACTATTTGTTTCCTCAGTTTCATTGAGGCCTTCTAGGATTCTTCTATTTGGAGGATACGTGCTCCAAAATCAGTGTCCACAACATTAATATGATGATTAGAAGTATTCTTTTCGTCACCAATGATGTATGCCAACTATGCTTCTCTGTACAATCTCCCGCTTTCTCCTCCAAAAACTGGGACAGTGGCATAAGATAAATCATTCTGCAATGTCCCGCCTAGTATCTTAATCCATCCTCTGGACAACAACATGCCAAACTTAGGAGGGACATCTGCTACCACAATGTCCATCACCATACTCTTCATGGGCAGCTGAGTTAGGGTAATGGATAAATCTTTGATCAATCCCAGACATTTCACCTTTCTTGAATCAAAGGAGAATATATCATGGTATGGTCTGGTGATATCAAGGCCTAACTTTTCCATGACAACTTTTGGCATCACATTGTGGCTAGCCCTGGTGTCTAGCAGACAACTGTGGAGGATTTTATCATGAATGGTCAAGGAGACATAAAAAGATGGAGAGTTATCATCAGTAGGTTCAACCAGGGGCTGAGCACAACTGCAGGTTTATCATCTTGCAAATTGACACGGTCAGTGGAGGTTTGTATGGCCTTCAGCTCAAGCGCTTCAAGGATAGGCTTCCTAAACACTTTACTCTTTACAAGTTCTAACAGAGGCACAAATATTTTTAACTTCTAGACTTCTGCTTCAAAGTCGAAAGGGGGCGGTGACTTGTCAGGACCTCTTACCTCTTGAGCTGGTGCTTTGAGGATGATTGGATTAGCTGCTGGTATTTTCTTTTTGGTATTCTGTGACTCTGTTTGGGCAACAACTTTTTGCGTAGGATTATCCTTGGCATTGTTTTGTTTTGACCTTAGATTGTATCTTTGTTGTTCAACAGTCTGCAGAACAGCCCCTCTGTCCCATTCTTGACTAGTTCGGTCCTGTAGCAATGATTCCTCGTATGTAGCCAATGTCAAAAAGGCAGTACTGCCTTTATCTTCCATGCAATGAATTTCATCCTCTTCTTCAAATTGTTCCTCCTCCATGACTACATTTTGAAAAGGAGCTTTAACCTTTTGTTCTTTGTTTGTTTCTTTACCCCTTAGGATGATTTGCAACTGTTCATTTGCTTTTTTGAATGGATTTCAGTTTCTTGGAGAAAATGTGTTCTGAAGTCTTGTCTTCCCAGAGTTCTGTCAATTTTTAGCTTAGATATCTCAGCAGCCAATGACTATCATTCTAGTCATTTTGTCTAATTTAGGGTCTGAAGAGAAAGCAGAGGAAGAAGAAGCCTCACCTCTCTGCCTCCTTCTATCAGAATGGCTTTTGAGCTTCTCTACGGCCATAATATTATATTATACTTCTAGGGTTGCATCTTGCATATCGGCTAGGGTGGCACATCTTCTTTCTCTTAACAACAAGCAGAAATCAGAGTCAAAAGCATTGGCGTAGGTAAGTTTGGCTGAGGTGGGGGTTGGCTTTACTTCAGCTGGTATTTTACTATACATACCATTGAATCTTTTATTAAAATTAGGCAATGATTCCCCATTTTCCCTCTTGAGATTTCCAAACTCAGTATGGTAATACAGAAAGTCTTTTTTATCTCCCTAGTGCTTCAAAAATACATCATCTAATGCTTCAATATCTGCTATAGATCTAGGTGCGATTTCTTTGAACCACTTTCTAGCCTCTCCATCAAGGCTTTGGACAAATACTCAAATCCACACATCATCTTCACTGATATCCAGGTTGTCAGCATAACTGTAAAAAGCTTCAAGGTGTTCTTCAGCTATTACTGCCTCTGTACCAGTGAACTTAGGCATATACTTATGGTACTCTCCTGCAGGCATGGCATTCAAAGGGACAGGCAAGACCAGGGGTCCATACCTAACAGCTTTAATTCTTTCCATCTTAGTGGGAGCTTGCTGGCCTGCCATGACTGGGGTATGTGGAAGGATACTGGTAGATTGGAGGGTGGGAAACAATGAACTAGATGATAGAGAAAAGTGAATATGATGGACTGTATGGGAGGCTTTATTTGGACTGAGATCGAAAGGGTAACTAAATGAATAAGGAGCTCTATGAATCTCTGAAGGTGATTCTTCACTAGCAATACTAGGCTCTAGATCTTCAAACTGCACATTCTCAGCTATAACCTTCTCTTGCAGAGATACATAAGATTTCTTAGGCTTACCTAATCCTGCTGCTCCTTTCTGCGATGTTTTCTTCTGCTTAGCAATCTTCTCAGGGTTAGGCACTGGGTCAGTTGGTGATTTTTGAGGATTTCTCCGAGTATGCCTCACGAACTGAGCCAGAACTGTAATGTGGAGTCACCACTAGGTTGGTTCTCTAGTAGAGTCGCCAGATAGATGATTACAACCATAAATGTGTCCAAAATTTGTCTATCATCAAAGTTATAACTGTGTCGTTCTCCCAGGGAAGCTGAGCTTCAATCGCCTCTCCCCGGCAACGACGCCAATTAATGTTATCACCCTAAGAAACTCTCCTAGGTTGTATCTCAGAGATGCTTGGGAACATTACAAACTCAACATGATGTTGGAAATGGATGAATGGAAGGAATGATGCTTGTTCAAGCCAGATAACCACTTCTACCATGCTTAACTCTAGACATGCGTGAACACCCCTAGACTACAAGGCTTTAGATCACCAATTACTCACAGTTTAAGGATTGGGCGAATATGGAGAATACTGACCACACAAGCAGATGCACAAGACCATGCGATGGCCAGCTGCAACCAATAAAGAGGTCTGCAAATCTGTTTCCTAATGCACAGAGAGGATGACAACTCTATGAAATTGAGTAAACAGAAACCTGAATACACATTCACTGATACATACAAGATTTTAACACAGAGGTAGGATGACAGCTCCTCTAATGCTAAACATCAAGAGTTCATGAAAACTGCATAACAGGCACAACCTAGAATAGAATAGGAATGGAAAGTGAGCAATTAATAGCAAAAGAAGCTTAAATTAGCTAAAAATTAAGATGAGACGTTGCAAGTATCAAAGTAGTTACAATCTCTAGAAGTTGAACCTTACATCAAAACGACAACCATCAACCCCTGATTACATTTGTTTTCTGGGTATATATAGAGTTTCTTTACAAAACTGTTTTGCTATTCTAGGCGTGGAGGGGTCATAATTGACCACCAACTACTTTAACTATATGATGGAGTGTCTGGTGCAACCTACCTGCTTTAATGAATGAATTTGATCTTCTCGGATGCTCTGTTGGACTTCTCGAGTAGGTGGAGTGTCATAGGATGAAATTCCTTAATTGCTAAATACATTTAACTGCTCGAGGCTTGTCCTTCTCTTCTCGGCCATTCTATCTCTTGAAAGCGATTGTTGAGGAGAAAATGCACCGTGCACTAGTAACTAGTCACCTTTGTCCTTCAGGTGCATGGGACAGGTTAAGGACGTGAAGCCTGCATGGCGGACGCATGAGCAGGCCGAGGAATAGATATCAGCCGTTGGATCAAGTCAATGGATGGAAAAGATCTCTTGGTGGGAGGAACCGGGTGGAAGTAGGAGCAGACAAATGTGAGCCGTCGGATCACGAGCGGACAGATTCAACGACCATCGGGTGGAAGAGATGCATGGGAGATAACGAGTGAGGAAAATGGTTTTGGCGGTGGGTGGTATTTATCGCACCGCTTTTGGTGGGTGAGCGGTAATCATACGAGGGCCCGCGATCACAATCATCACATGACGTGTGGAAAACGGGACGTGATGAAAACCACTTTTATCGTGAGTTAGCGCGTGGTTATTTTGCGAGAGCAGGAGGAGCGAATGTTGTCCGATCTCGGCGGGGATGATCGGATGGCGGGGAAAAAATAGGAAAGTTATGTGCGGCGTGGGACCATTGGATTGGGGTGTGGCAATCAACTGTTACGATTAAAGATGATGATGGTTACAGTGAAGGTTTTACGGAGGCGTGTAGAAGTGTGGGAGCGGGTTATATGTAGTTTTACACTTAGCGCTTGGGACTTAAGAGTGAAGGTTTTCATGTGATTTTTGATAGCAAACCCCAGGAAATGGAGGTGAAAGGAGGATGGATGAGAGCGACTAGTATGGGCCTCCTTTGAGAAAAACCAAGAACCAAGCCCACTTCTGCTCATCAAACATTAGCAGCATGTAGCAGAGCTAACAGGTCTCTTGGACTTCCACGTTACATTACATTGATTACACAGTTATGAGCCAATGTAGTGATGTGGCTGAAGTGACTCATGACACAACTCGACATGACACTGCTCATGTGCACATGTTGGTTTTGATGTTCATGTCGAGCTGTTATGCTGCTGAGTGTGTGCCCGTGGTGTACCATAGCTTCACCTCCGTATGGAAGAGTGCGTAGAGTCTTAAATGGTCTTGGTGTTCGCTTGATAGTTCATGCATGCGCATGTGTATCCTTCGCTTGCTACTTGGTATGCTTCCTGCATGTGTCCAACCATGAGAAAGTCTTCTAGCATGCGTTCCTTGTTCATCTTGTTTGTCATCGTGCCATGTCTAATACGTGTACCTATTTTTGCAATCACTCATGATGAGACGACATCAAATCCAGAAATCCCCTAGTCTACCATGATGCATTGTATTTTGTTTCTGGGTGCAGGTGACTGGGAGAGGACAAGGCTCTAAAACAACATTGTACACATGTTAGGCCGGGATACGAGGCTCCAGGGCATTGTCAAGAAAAATTACACAGAGGTCACTGTGAGGTTGGGATGAGAAGTCTAGAACAAGAGTGACATTCTTCAGGATCTAGCTCAGATGGGAGGCACAACTGCGTAATGTTTCCCGAGAAGGTAGTGCGTTTAGCAGAGGACACTGGCAGTGAAAATTGAGCAGATTTTTAAGGGAGAAACAAGTCATTTGACAAGGGAATTGGTTGAAAGAACTGTGTAATTTGCAGAGGTAGTGCAGTGACAGGTAGCGGGTGCATGTCCCTCATGTCTACAAAATTTCTTCGGTCAATGGAGGTTGGCATGCTGGCGACTTCTACACAATCTTTGGGAGTAGTGAAGCCCGGGGTGATTGCCCAGTTAAATTCTCTAGTTGACCAACAGGAAGCTTGATGGATTGGCTTGCAGACAACAAAGATTGAGATGGCTTCTTAGGAAACTTCTGCGTTGTTCTAGGTGATAATCAACCAGGTCGATTCTAGCTTTGTGCAATGTAGACTGCCGTGGAGGCAGCCTCAAGCTCTACACAATTCTAGACAAAGTACTTGGTCACTAAGGGCTCATACTGTGTTGTGCAACTCAACGAAAGTTTCACTGATGGAGGGTCCAATCAACAGGCCTTTGGCATGATGGTTAAGTGTGTGAGTAAGTGAACTCGTGTATACATGACCTTATAGACACACACTCAACATGACATGACGACAAGACATTTAGAACCAACAAGATAACATATGCTCAGTGCAACTGACAGTGGGACTGCCTAATGATGAAAGCGACAAGGGTGATACTGGATAGAAATTTGGAGGATTGTGATGAAACTGACGCAATAGTGCTTACAACAACGTGTGTGAGTGTGATATATGTTTACATGGTGAACACAACTCAAACACAAACCTTCAACATCACCAGAACAAGGTCGCAAGCATGACATAATAATCAACATGTTGAAGATGATAATTGGTCAAACAAGTGAAATGGAAGCAAGACATGTATAGGAAACACGTGAAATGACTTTTTGTGTTTGCAAACATGCATGTTACTGAGGATAGGATGATATGACAAGCAGTCCTATGAACTCAACTAAGAGGTGTACCTTGAAAGGTGTTCTTTGCTTACCATAATTACCCTTGAGATGATCATGCATTCAACAAAGTTTGGATGTGGTCTTGATATTTTTCCATTACTTTGTCTCTTGGTTCTTCTCCTCGACTCCTTGGGAGTGATCTTAGCATGTCATTCTTTCCTATAGTCATTGAGCAATGGATCAACGCGGTTTTAGTGGGAAGTGACTATTGTTGGGATGAGGCCATAAGAGGCCCATTTGCGTAGTTTCTGAATGCAAGACAAACATGGAAGCTTGGACAAAACTGTGCATTTTTGAGGCACAGGACACTACTATAGGATGGGGGTCCTGGGAGGACACCTCTGCACAATTTTTGAGTGTAGTGTAGCCAGGGAAGTTGAGAGGAATGTTGGCATTATTAGACAAGTGTTGTCCTTGATGGAAAAACACTTAGATGATAAATTATAGTGCAGCAAAGTTCACGCAATTTCATGAAGATAAAAGTTTCTTTCATGTAGAGAAAATTTCACGGACTTTTATGCAGAGAAAAGTTTATTTCATGTGGAGAAAAGTTCACAGAATTTTATGCAGAGAAAAGTTTATTTCATGTAGAGAAACATTCACAGACTTTTATGTAGAGAAACGTTTATTTCATGTGGAGAAAAGTTCACGGAATTTTATGCAGAGAAAATTTTATTTCATGTATAGAAAAGTTCACAGAATTTTATGCAGAGAAAAGTTTATTTCATGTGGAGAAACTTTCATGCACTTTCATGGTTGGTTCATGATATTAGTCCAACAGTTTTTGATCCTATGGTTTTGGTTCGTGGTATTGCATCCAAAAGTGTTGATCTCGAGCACTTTCATGGTTGGTTCATGGTATTAGTCTGACAGTTTTTGATCCTATGGTTTTGGTCCGTGGTATTGCATCCAAAAGTGTTGATCCCAAGTATTGGGTTCATGGTATTGTGTTATTATGGTTTTGGACCATGGTATTGTGAAAGGCCTAAGACTATAAAAGAGGAAGGAGATCATTTGGCAAAACATCATCTCAATCATTGAATATCTGATAAAATGCTAGATCTGGAATACTGTGATTGGGTTATGGTGCAGATCTGGATCTGAGCTAAAGAGGGATCTCATCGGTTGATGGAGAACAAGATCTAAGGATAGATTGGGATCAAATGGTTTGAAATGAACTATCTCTATATATTTGATTATACTTATTCTAGATCTATATACTGACGCTTGTAATGATCTGATCTAGGTATAACTTAAGTTTGAAATCGCTGCAAGTCATGTTTGAATATTTATAGATATGTACGCGGGTTGGCTTTGGTGTAAGCACGTATGTATGCAGGTTTGGTTCATTGTAGTAGCGTATACAATTTGAGCTAAGATATTTGAAGTCACAGGTGTTTTTGGTTGTTGATGGGTTCTGATGACAGTTTAAAGGTATTAGTATTCTGCATATCCTGTTTGGTTGATTGTGTTTAGCTTCAATATTGATGGATGAGAACTAATATTGGATCAGGATCATAATGCCTCATATTTATGTGAAATGATGGACTAGATCTGGGTGCTAACACATATATTATCCTTGTATATGTATTGATCTAGTGTTTGGGTGATTCGAGAGATTAATTGATTATGTGCTTCAATGATATTAATGGGTCCAGTATGAAAATTGGATGAAACGTGGCCTTTCAGATTATGTGTTGTGCTTCAGGAGTATCCAGTCTGAAAATGTATGAAACGTGGTACCTGGAGGAGAGAATATTGTAGGCCGATGCCTACGTACTAGTATCTTAGCTAGTACAAGAACT
>APFE031438335.1:15641-45056 GCA_000404065.3 Pinus taeda
AGGCCAGCGCCTACGTACTAGTACTTAAGCTAGTACAAAAGCAAAGGGGAACCTTTGGAGCATTGTAGCAGGTAGCAGACTGCGTACTAGTAAATGGATCGGCTAGTACAAGACAAAAGGGGGTTGTAGCTCCCGTACTGGTATAAGACTGCACCAGTACAAATATTGTAAAAGGATTTCTTATTAAGAAGAAGATTGAGATGACTTGTAGCAGGTGGTTTTCTCCTGCATTGGGTTTCCACCTTATATCATGGTGTTCATGTGTGTGCCTTATGTGTGATGATCTATTCTATGTTACTGCATCTGTTAACTGATAATATGGTTGATCATGTTCTAATGCACTCATTGAAGATCAATTAACTTAATCATTAGAAGTGTGGAAGTAGCATATATGAATCTGAATATGGAAATGAAAAAGTTTTATTGATGTGATAATATTGATTCACCCCCCCCTATCAATATTATTTCCAACAAGGAAATACTGCACAATTTCTATTGACAGTGGGTTCCGGCTGGGCAAGTACACTGGACAAAAGCACTGCACAGTTTTGGATGCCAAGGGATGTTGGGGTCTCTATGCACTGTGGGGTTTCAACAAGAAAGGGAGGAAGCTTGATGGTTGCATAAGAAAAGTGAAAAGTTGTGAGAAGATGGATGAGGCTAGGTTGCTTGAGAAATGGCTAAGTGTGAGATCAGTGATACAGATGTAAACATTGATAGGACTCGACTATAATCACACACAGATACTTAGTGACACAATGTAGACCATCCAAAATGCATAAGACACACCTTTCTTGATGCAACAACCTTTGCAACAAGAGTGCATGAAGTGAGTTTGAAACATTTCTATGTGATGACAACCACTCATACGCACACAATTCCCTTGAAGCAAAACAACATTCCCCTTGCATGACAAACAACAACCCCTATGCCCAAATATGACACATGTTACATAAAGATGAGAACACGGAAAACTCTTAAGATCAAGGAGGGGAGCTTGAAATAACCCCTATGCCCAAATATGACACATGTTACATAAAGACGAGAACACGGAAAACTCTTAAGATCAAGGAGGGGAGCTTGAAATCATCATCTTACCAACAAGTGACCAAGGATGATCGATCACAGGATCCAAGGTAGGCTCCAAAATTTGCATGCGAGTCAAAATTTTGGAGGGTGGTTGTAGCTGCTACAATAGGGTTGTGCCACATAATTTCAATATTTAAAAAGTATATTAAGCTCCATACCTAGTGCATAGTATACATTAAGGGAGATTCTATTTTTTTCTCCAAAGAAAATCTGCACATTTCCTTTACCAATTATTGTATACACCTCACTAATGAAGATCACCTAATCCTTGGAAGAATAGGGCATGTATTCTATTAACCAATCTTGGTTTTTGTGAAACGGCACCATGCACTTGAATCACTAAATGAAGTAGATGATATAGGATAATATGTTTATGTTATGATAATAAAGGAATATAAACCTAACTCCTTCTCCTCTATATGTTCCATGACATGATCCTATTGATGAGGCCCTCCTTGGTTGGTTTTCTACTTAGGAAACCTTTTTTTGTAGTGATTATTCATATGGCCCACCTTACCATAGTAACAATATCTGATGGTATTATAATCCTTGGTGACATCCTCTACTTATCTATCCTTTCTTCTTCGTCCATTTACATTTTCCCATCTCTCTCTCTTGACTTCTAGTATTGAACAAGATCACTCTTAAAATAATAAAATACAAGTTAACTCAATCTCCATATAATCCTTGGTGACATCCTCTACTTCTCTATCCATTTTTCTTCGTCCATTTACCTTTTCCATCTCTCTCTCTCTCAACTTCAAATCCTGACCAAGATCATTCCTTAAATAAGCAAACACAAGTCAACGCAGTCTCCATATATTTTGACACAACCAAATATATATCCCATACAATATTCCATGACAAAATCAAATTATGATATAACAACCCTATGGAAAAAGTTTACCAATATGTGTTCCCCCTCACAATATTCTAATAAAACAAGCTACCATCTACAAAAATGCATCATCAATGTTGTAGCATTAACCAATGCATCATCAATGTTGTAGCATTGACTGTTATGCTCTTAACCTGCAAATGATACCCAAATACAGAATATGTGAAGAAACGATACCCAGAACACAGAATATCCGAAGAAAAGATACCCAGAACACAGAATAGCAATGATTTTATTATTTAGAGAATAATGTTCACTTGCCTCTTCGAGGGGGCAACCTCCAATAGAGCAGAGATCGATTACAAAATAAGACACGATGCTCCTCGCAGGGAGTCTCTATCCTTTATATATGACTCATACATGCAATACCACGGGCCAATACCATGGTATTACTAATACCATCTATCTAATACTATGGCCCATTTGCAACTAACTTTGGTTCCATTATTAATTGCGGATTAACCACTTACAATTATTAATATGGGCTTTATTGACTCTTGACTATGACGTGGTCCCATTACATAAATAAGGGGTTTAGGGTGGGACCCTAACATGCCCTCCCCCTTAAGACTAGCCTTGTCCTCAAGGCTGAAGCTACGGAAACTGCTAAAGAATAGTGGCTGGTTGCCAAGTTGCATCTTTCAGAGAGGTGTCTTTCCATTTGACGAGGACTTCCTTAATCATGCGGCCGCGTAGTTGCTTGACTCGTGTGTCTAGGACCTATTTTGGTTGAAGCCAGATGGACCCTTCTTCGTCCAATTCAGGTAGACTAGTCTGAATTCTGCAATTGTTCCCAATCACTTTCTTGAGGCATGAGACATGGAAAATTGGATGGATTTTTGTAGTAGGTAGCAAGGCCAACTTGTAGGTCACTTCTCCAATGCGCTGAAGTACTTGATATGGTCCGTAGAATTTGGGAGAGAGTTTCTGACACCCCTTGTCTTTGAGTGATGTTTGCTTATATGGTTGGAGCCGTAAAAAGACCTGATCCCCTTCTCGAAATTGGCGCTCTGAGCGATGCTGGTCTACCTGTTGCTTCATGCGATTCTAAGCTTGATGAAGATTCTCTCGAAGATGGGCGAGCATGGTTGCGCGGTGTTGTAGGAGTTGATCCACTACTTGTACTTTTGAGCATCCCTTGAGATACGAAGTGGGGAAGGAGGGATTTGACCATATACTGCTTCATAGGGAGTCATTTTGGTGGTGGCATGATAGTTGGTGTTATACCACCATTCAGCCAGAGGTAACCACTGAACCCAAAGATGTTGCTTTTCTGATGTGAAACACCTAAGGTAGGTTTCCAGACATTTGTTGACGGCTTCAGTTTGACCATCTGTTTGTGGATGATAGGAAGTGTTGAGTTTTAGTTGGGTGTCTTGTCGCCTGAAGAGTTCCTACCAAAAATTACTGGTGAAGATCAGGTCACGATCGGACACAGTAGAAGTGGGCATTCCATGAAATTTTAAGATCTGATCAATGAAAGATTGAGCGACCAAAGTTGGTGTAAATGGATGGGGTAGGGTGCAGAAATGAGCATACTTCGAAAGTCTGTCCACAACCACCATGATGACTGACTTGTTTCTGGACTTTGGAAGACTTGTAATGAAATCCATAGAAACCTCCGTCCATATTGATGTCAAGATGGGTAATGGTTGTAATGTGCCTGGTGCTTTGACGGTCTCCCCTTTGTGGCGTTGACATACATCGCATTCTGCTACAAAAGTAAGGATGTCCTTTTTCATGCCTGTCCCAAAAAATGATCTTCTAGTGCGAGCATACGTCTTCTGAAAGCTTGAATGTCCTGTAAGGGGGGATGAGTGCAATTCTGCCAAAATGCGACTTTTGAGGCTGGATGTTGGTGATATTACGACTCTGTCCTTGTAGCGAAGAATCTCATTCTGCCACTTGTAGCCCTTGGTGGGATTTGGATCTGCCTGCAATTGAGAAATGAGTTGGGAGAGCCCGGGATGTGAAAACCATTCCCTGTGAGCCTCTTCAATCCATTATGGAATGGGAAGTGAAATTGCTAGCAGGGTACTTTCTTCCTCAAATTGGCGAGATAATGCATCTGCTACACTATTTTCTTGCCCTTTTTTGTAAACGATCTCATAATCATATCCCAGCATTTTGGCGAGCCATTTATTTTGTTGTGGGGAGGATAGGCGTTGCTCCAAAAAATATTTAAGACTGTGATGATCTGTGCGGATTTGGAAACGTCGCCCCAGTACGTAAGGATGCCAGGTCTCTACTGCATGTAAGATGGCCATCATTTCCTTCTCATAGGTAGATTGACCCAGATTCTTCCCACTTAGTTGTTGGCTTGTAAAGGCCCAAGGTCGACCTTCCTGCATTAAGACTGCCCCAATACCTGTACCCAAAGCATCACATTCAATGACAAAAGATTTAGTGAAATCCAATAGTGCTAAGACTGGAGTGGAACACATGGCATTTTTGAGAGCTGTAAATGCCTGTTGCGCATCCTCATTCCAGAAGAATGAATTTTTCTTCAGGAGTTGTGTGAGGGGCATTGTTATGCAACCATAATTGTGGACGAATTTGTGATAATAGCCTGTGAGACCCAAAAATCCTCTCAGGCTCTTCAAGGTCTTAGATTGAGGCCAATCCTGCATTGCCTGGATCTTTTTGGGATCCACCTTGACACCTGCACGCCCCACAATGTGGCCCAAATACTCAACTTCTTCCATGCCAAACGAACACTTGGACATCTTAACAAATAATTGATGCTTGTGGAGTAGTTGCAAGAGTAGATCTACATGCTGAAGATGTGCAAATATAGAGGAGGATGTCATCGAAGAAGACCAGAATGAATTTCCTGAGATATCGTTTGATAAGATTGTTCATAAGGCTCTGAAAAGTAGACGGGGCATTACAAAGACCAAATGGCATGACCAAGAACTCATAATGGCCTGCATGAGTTCGGAAAGCAGTCTTTGGAATGTCGAATTCCTTCATGCGAATTTGGTGGTAGCCTGAGCGAAGATCCAGCTTAGTGAAGAATTGAGCCCCATTGAGTTCATCCAGCAAATCATCAACCACCGGGATGGGGAATTTATCTTTGACTGTCAACTTATTGAGGGCCCTGAAGTCTGGACACATCCTCCATTCCCCATCTTTCTTGAGTACCATGACCACCGGTGATGAATAAGGACTAATGCTGGGACGTATTACACCTGCTTCCAAAAGTTCCTTGATTATTTTTTCAATTTCATTCTTTTGGGTGAACGGATATCTATATGGGCACACATTTAGGGGTTGGGCCCCAGGAACCAAGGTGATGCTATGATCATGTTCCCCTCTCGAGGGTGGAAGCTCATGAGGCTTGTCAAAGACTGGCAGATGGTTATTTAAAATTTGTTGCATCTTAGGATGAATCGGTAGAGACTTGGTTTCGACTGCCGGGATGGCATTAAATTGAGCTATAACTCCATGATGGCCCTTTTTTATCAATTTTTCCATCCTGTGCAAGCTGATGATAGAGGGGGCTCCCGCCTGAAGTCCACGGAGGGTATGTGTGGAGTTGTTCTGCTTAAAACTCATATATAACTCCTGGAAATCCGTTGTGATTGGCCCAAGAGTGCGAAGCCATTCAGCCTCGAGGACAATGTTGCACCCACCCATGTGTATTGCAAACATGTGAGTCTTTAACTGATAATCCCCCATTTGAAGTTTGACATTTTCACAGCAGCCTTCACATTTCATTGTGCCCCCATCCATAATTTGGACTTGGAAGTCAGAAACTGCTCATACAAAACAATGCACTGCTTCCGCGACTTTTTGATGGATGAAATTATGTGTACTTCCACTATCAACCAGGACTACTATTGGGCGATGTTTAATAAAACCTCTGATTTTGAGAGTTTGAGGTGAAGAAATCCCTACCAGAGCATGCAGTGAAATAACTGGTTCGTCAGGGACATTTTCCTTTTGGTTGTCCTCTTCTACCACCTCAGGTTCCTCAAGTGGTGGATCTTCCTCCGATGAGCTGTAATCAGTGGCATCAATTTGAAAAAAATTGGGCTCCTTGCATTTGTGACCTGGGGAGCACTTTTCATCACAGTAGTAACATAATCCCTTCTTTCTTCTTTCGGCCATTTCTACAGGTGACACCTTTTGAACCTTAAGTGTTTGGGTCATGCTGTGAGCCTGTGTGGGGCGACCCTTGGTAGTGAAATTTGCACGTGTGGCCAGGGCTGCTAACGCATGTTCCACGTTAAGAGCTACCTTGCAAGCCTCAATCCATGTGGGAGGGTGGTGCAATTGGACGTGGGCTTTTATGGCCTCTTTAAGACTGTTGATAAAACATTTCGTGTAGAACACATCTGAGAGACCCCTAGTGCGGAAGGCTAAGGCTTCAAAGGCTGTAATATATTCATCCACTATGCTAGTCTGTCGGAGCTTAGTAAGACGACCCAAAAAAGAAGATTCCCGGTCAAAGCAGTTTGTAAGAACTTTTTTTAATTTGTCCCAAGTCGAAAACGGTGCATTGCAACGTTGATGCCATTCCCACCATTGCCACCTTTCATTGTCCAACTAAATTCTTCCCACCATAAGCTACGTCTCATTATCTAGGATGTTATTCAGATTGAAATACTACTCCATTTATGCTATCCATGCCGCCAGGTGAGAACCATCAAATTTATGCATATCCAACTTGGGAGGCCTCGGATGGGATTATTGTTTTTGGGTGACCCAGAGGTGAGGAGAATGGCTAGACTCACCCTCACTGTGTCCATTGCCAATATACGCCTCCTCATGGGCTTCCTCCTTGCCCTTTAGGATTGCCTTCGGGATTAATATTGCTAGATCGTCAAGCTGATTTTGGATGGATTGCAAGGTTTGTTCAAGTTTGTCCATCCTCTCATTGGCCATAGCTTGAGCTCTTAGTTGCTACCATGCACCGACCTGATGCTCTTCAAATTTGGGACTGCCAAAAAAAAAAAAAAAAATCACTAAGACTTGAATGGTACCACCGTGCTCAGCTCGTCGTCTTGATTCTGATGGGCTGGATCACCAATAAGTGCCCCGGTAGATCTCAGATTTTTTTTTTTTTTGGAAAACTCCAAACGGAGTTTTACTCCTTCCTTAGCAATACTACAGTCCTCGAATCCTCAAAATGTCAATGCTGTCAAAAGTCTTGTGAAAATCATGCTCATGTATAGGAACCCCACACAACTACTCAGATCAGGTGGATCTGAGAGATTTGAATGGAGGATCGGGTAGCTCTGAGCGGCGGAATAGATTTCTGCTGTGGATCTGATGGATCTAATAGATCGGACCGTTGTCTGCTGCTGCTGTACCCTTTTGCCTGAGTGGGTCTGGTAGAGATGATGTGTGATCCCAAGATAGAAAAGGGAACTATGGTCTCGAGGAGTGTCAAGTGCTATAGATCGCAATATACATAAGGGTCTGACAGTAGTACTCGGCCCAATGTTTCAGGGCTCTAACTAAGGAGGATCAACCGTACCCTTAGCCATACATCCTGACTACCCTATCGTACGGGTGAGTAGTCTCTCCGAGTGCTGTTCTTGGTGTACTGTAGTAGCAAGACGGCTGCTGGTTTATCTATGGCTAGGTTGCAGAGGAGCTAGGGGGCTTCCGATATACCCAGAAGGTACGTGGAAGATAGTCCATATGTGGATCTGTCTAATGCGCTACTACTCGAAGGGGTACCCACAGGGGTTACAAGGGAGTCCAACAAGTGTGACCACCTCTTGTATTTCCTGCATGCATGCCTCCCCAAATCCGCAGGTTTATGCGCTCAACGACAGATCCTGTGGTTTAAAGACGTTGGAACACGTTTCTAGCCAAAAAAAAATTTGCTAGAGATCCCACTGGCCCTGGAAAGTGCTCTGATACCACTTGTTATGCTTTTAACCTGTAAAAGATACCCAAATACAGAATATGCGAAGAAAAATACCCAGAACATAGAATAGTGAGAGTCAACAGAAAATATTTTATTATTTAGAAAGCAATGTTCACTGGCTTCTTCAAGGGGGAAACCTCCGATAGAGCAGAGCTGGATTCAAAAATAAGACACGATGCTCCTCGCAGGGAGTCTCTATCCTTTATATATGACTCATACATGTAATACCATGGATCAA
The DNA here is from genome assembly GCA_000404065.3 of Pinus taeda. Taxonomy (NCBI): domain Eukaryota; kingdom Viridiplantae; phylum Streptophyta; class Pinopsida; order Pinales; family Pinaceae; genus Pinus; species Pinus taeda. The sequence continues at coordinate 23,751 of APFE031438335.1, forward strand.
ATACCATGGGTTTTATTAATACCATCTATCTAATACTAGGCCCATTTGCAACTAACTGTGGTCCCGTCATTAATAGCGGGTTAACCACTTACAATTATTAATATGGTCTTTATTGACTCTTTATTATGATGTCAACCCACTACATAAATAAGGGGGTTAGGGTGGGACCCTAACATAAAATGAGTAGTATCAAGAATAGGGCGTCCAAAAAAACTAATTGTGACATATAGAGACATAGAGATATAACCAAGACCCTGTATGTACTCAAGTTGTCCTGAAAAAACATATGTAAAAGATGATACTCATATTTCAAATGTAAACAATAATCATACATACCTTGTTGTAGGAGACTTTCCCTTGATTTTTGATGTGTGATCCTTACTGCAGTGATCCGTGAATGCATGCTTTTTCTTCTCTTCTAGGAGCTTGATATATATTCTATTGTATCTATGTAATTTCGGATCTCAAGGGTCTAAAATTTCATCCTGTGGTAGCCCTATATGTCCTCTTTCGAACCCCATAGGTCTGATCAATATTGTATTCTTCAAGGAAGAGATATGCCCAATTTCCCACAATGACCTGATTATAGACTGGTTCAGTAGAGCGAACTTTTATGAAGTACCACATGTCACTATTGCAACCTTCAGCCCTGAAAATGATACTCAACAAAATACAGTGTGTCCTCTGTATGTTACTATTTACAAAATTTGAATCCAATGCTCAAAGATAAAGTCATGACAATTTTCCCAATGTCACCTGTTTGACATGGAATTCGGGAGCCTGCAAAAACCCTAAATCCATCAGATCATATCTCTAAAAGGATAGCAAACCAATATTTGAAATTTGGTCACGATGCTCGTCAAGATTTTGTCTCAAATTGGTTTTAATTTCCTCTTCTGAAGCTTCGTAGAAAAAAAATTATACCGAAAATTCCACGATGGCCTGTTTGAAGCCACAAAATCCCTACTAGAGGATATGAGGGTCATTATTTATATGAATGTCTTGAGTTGAGAGGGTCCTCAACAAGTGAATGTTAGAGGGATTTTAGGAGAGGTTATTATTATTAATAATTATTGACTATTTAATGACCACAACCTATTATGAGTGCCATGCCACAACCCCATAAGGTTTTAGCACACTAACTAGGGTTACTAACTTAAAACATGAATATCTCTCAAACCGTGAAGAATTACTTGGCATGCCATATATAGATGGAAACATGTCAACGAGTAGAATCCATGTAGAATATCCTTGACTCAGAATAGAGTAAGTTATCAAGTCAAAATGCCCATGCAAGATCGGGGCAGTCCCTGGTGTTGCTTGGGTTGACATCAATGACAACCACTAATCAAATATCTCCCCCTTTGGCATTAAGGGCAACACAAGTACTCCCCCTATGATCATGAAACCTATTCCTACTACCTTCTCTTCCCCTTTATCATGAATGGAAAAGGGTAACTCCCCCTGACAAACAACCATTCTGCAGACCTGTACACACCTCCACTCCCCCTTTCTACTCAAGTGGATAATAGAAAGAGTCTAATGAAAACTTGGGAGAATCATAAGCTTTTGGCAAAGATACTCAATTTATTCATGAGGTAATTGTTTGGTAAATATGTAAGCAATTTGTTCCTTTGTGCCAACATATTTAAGCTTGATATTTCTTTCAGCAACCTTGTCTCTAATGAAATGATATTTAATTGAAATGTGCTTCATTTTGAAATGCATCATAGGATTCTTGGAGATACTGATGGCACTGGTGTTATCGGAAAAGATGATAATAGGCTCATGGAATTTGACTTGAAGATCTTGCAAAGTTTGCTTCATCCAAAGAACTTGAGTACAACAAGTTGTTGCCACAACATATTTTGCTTCCACTGTGGATAACGAGATTGAAGATTGCTTTTTACTTAACCATGAAAGAAGACAACCACCTAGATAGAATGATGCTCCACTAGTACTCTTATGATCATAAACACTTCCTGCTCAATCCGCATCTGTATAATTTTGGATGACTAGATCATTTCCTTTGGGATATCATAGACCATATTGTGTTGTGCCTTTAAGATACCGAAGAATTCTTTTGACAAAAATAATATGATATTCTTTTGGTGCTGCTCGGAATCTTGCCACTTGTCCAACTGCCTACATCACATCAAGCAGGGAGGTTGTCACATATAAGAGACTACCAATCATGGATCTATACAACCTTTGGTACACATCCTTTAACGAATTTTCTAAGCATAACTTGAAACATGTTACCATGGGGGTAAGGGTTGACTTGCAATCTTCCATATGGAATTTCTTGAGCAGTTCTTTGATGTACTTGGTTTGATATATGAATATTCCTTTATCCTACTGAGAAATCTAAAGCCCTGAAAAGTATGTCAGCTCACCAATCATAGAAATTTCAAAATCACTTTGCATTTTTGTGGCAAAGTCTTTACTTAATCTGTCATCATTGCTTCCAAAGATTATATCATCCACATATACTTTGATAATTGTTAGGTTATCTTGATCCACTTCACATAAATATTGTTGTCAACACTTCCTTTCTTGAATCCCAGTTGATGTAGATATCCGTCAATACGAGCATACCAATGCCTAGGAGCTTGCTTGAGACCATATAGAGCCTTCTTTACCTACGAACATTGTCTTCTTTGTCAAAGAGCAGAAAACCTTCAAGTTAGCTAACTTAACATCCATTTGGTAGACCTTGATTTTTCTCAAGTAAGCATAAATGAGAAACATCCTAATAGGTCCCATTTTGGAAACGAGAGAAATGTTTCTTTAAAATTGATTTCTTCAACCTGTGCATATCCTTTGTAGACTAATCTTGCCTTGTTCCTGGTAACCTGTAATCCTTCAATTGTTTTGCTCCCCTTGAACCTGTAATGAAACTGCCATCTTGTTCAAACTACCTTCTTGTCAATCGTAGACTTGTGCCATATATTGCTACATATAATCCTCCTCTACAAACATTAAGGAGTCAACAAGCCAAATTGTTCAAAATAGTGAGTCACCCAATGGGCCATCTTGACTTGAGTCATTATCTAAAGCACCGGCTAATTCCTCATGACCTTTTTCTTTTACAAATCCTGAAATCATAACTGTTGAAACCTTGTTATCTGCTTTGTCTTCCTATACCTATTTCCTTTTCCAGACCTTCTTATTCCTGCAATCTTGAGCCATGTGCCCTTAATTATGATACTTGAAGCATTCAATGTTATCCATAGGTGATTACATCTGATATTTGCAACCACGAGCACTATGGGCATATTTATGGCATTTGAAACATTCAATTTTTGGCCCATCTAACACATATCCTCTTCAGAAAAATTCATCGTGGAACCTGTCTCATGATCCTGCAAACTTGCTTCTAGGGTCTTGCAGATAATGATTGTACTCATCAAAAACTTTACAATCCCTAGCCATATGTCCATAGTTAGCACATAAAAATAAATAGTCATTAATAAATGTGCATACCTGAATGGTTAATTAGGATGAAATGGTCCTTCATAGTTTTACTTGTCAATAAATTTACAATCCTTGGCCATATGTCCATAGTTAGCGCATGAAAAACAATAACCATTAAATAAACGAACATACCTTGAAGATTTTACATTCTTCATTAGAGGCGGTGTTGTAGTTTGTTGTGGTCCTTTGTTATTTATTTCTTTGGAGTTGAAACATTCTTATTTGGCTTTTCACTTTGGTCAAGTTCCTTCTTAGAATAATCCTGTGAAGATATGGAGCTTGTACCTTCATCAACCGAAGCTTTACCATCTTTAATTGCCTTCATTTTTTCTTCTTCATCTATCTTATCTTGTAAGTATTATTTTTGTGATCCCTTGAGTTTGTTGATCTCATCACGGGTTGCATCAAATTCTTCTTGCTTTTGAGCAATATCTTCTTGAAACCATCTTTCCAAGATCTTCCTTCTTTTTTCTACCTCCTCAACCTGTAGCTTGAGAGGAGTGGTCTTATCTACTTCTCTATTGAGAACTTGTATTTGTTCCTTTTGCTTCTCATTTTCAATCCTAAGCATGTTTATTTCTACTGAATATGTTTCTAATTGCTTTTTCTTTTGGTCAACAACAGATATGTATCCTTGATCAGATTCCTTCCTTTCAATTTCTGCTTCCTACATCTGTTGTGTGATCCTGCTAATCTCTGTAAATGCTATGTCAAGTTCTTGTTTCTTCAGTTGGACTTCTATCTTGAGGTCTCATGTTACTTTATTCTTGATTTCTTCCAATTGATTTCTAAGGCTATTAATCATCTTCTCAGACTCTTCATTTTCTTTCATGATCTCTTTTGCTCTCTTCAATTTTGCTTCCAAAAGTCTTGTCTTTTCCTTTTGACTTTTGAGTTCCTTTATCACCTTTATCTCTTGATTTTGAAACTCTGTTTTACTCATTTCTCCCATTTCTTCATCATAATAAAAAGGATCTGAATTTTCAATAACATATTAACCTAGTTGCTTTGTTGAATAGAGATTATGAAGCTTTTCCCAAAGATCTTTAGCTGTTGAACATTGACCAACTTTTGTTTTCACAAAATTTGGTAAAACATTCGAAATTACATTCATGGCCTTTGAATTGTACCTTTTAGCTTCATCGGTACTTGTGTCTCTAGAAACAATTGATTCCCATACTCCATGTGCCTGTGAATGTACTTCCATCCTAGATTCTGATATCCAGTAATTATCTGCATCAAAATTAGCGGTTGGTACACAATACTCACTTTCTTCAGATTTTGTTGTACCTATACCTTCCTTTGAAATCCTTGTAACCTCTTCTTTGACTTTCCCATCTCTATGCTCTAAAAAATGACTTCCAACAGTTAAGTTGTTACTGAAGGAACCAAGCTTTGATACCAATTGTTGGAAATACTAAGAGGGGGGGGGTGAATCAGTATTTATTAGCAATTAGCACTTCTAAATAATTTTAGAGCATTAGTTAATCTTCAATTATTATTAATGTTTATGTAGTAATAAAAATAAATAAAAGAACACAGTACAGACAAGAATTTTAAGTGGAAAACCTCCTCTAGGCCAAAAACTTACCTCTGCCTACAAAACACATGTAAGTGCATAATAATGAATAAATACAAATTAAAAATTACATTGCGTACCTGAAATGTGCTTGTCAATTTTGTATTTCACTTGCTGCAGCAGTAGACAAAGACTCTCACTCTTGATATAGGCCTGGACTCTATGCAAGACTATATCCAAAATTGACCTAAAGATATATACAATAAAAACTGATGACAAACCCTAGAATTGTGGTGGACCAAGTTCTAAGGACAAAAACAAAGACCATTCTATCAACTATGACAAGACAAGTAGCATGAACTTAAAACATCATATATATTTAGCAAACTTGGTGTAGCATCAAGAATATGTAGCATAAAATGTGTCGTATCAAGAATAGGACATCCGAAAAAAACTAATTGTGACATATAAATACATAGAGACATAATCGAGACCCTGTATGTACTTAAGTTGTCCTGCAAAAACATATGTTAGAGATGATACTCATATTTCGAATGTAAACACTAATCATAGATACCTTGCTGTAGGAGACTTACCATTGACTGTTGATGTGTGGTCCTTACTACAATGATCCTTGAATGCATGTTTTTTCTTGCCTTCTAGGAGCTAGATATTGAATATGTTTTATCTATGTAATTTTAGATCTCCAGGGTCTGAAATTTCGTGTTGTGGTATCCCTTTCAGTCCTCTTTCCAAACCCATAGGTCTGATCAATATTCGATTCTGCAAGAAAGAGTTATGCCCAATCTCCCACGATGACTTGATTATAGATTGGTTCAGTGGAGCAAACTTGTGCGAAGTGCCACATGTCACTATTACAACCTTCGGCCCTGAAAATGCTACTCAACAAACTAAAGTCCATCATATTTCTATGAATATTTACAAAATTTTAATCCAATGCTTAGAGAGAAATTTATGAAGATTTGCCCAACATCACATGTTTGACATGGAATTCGTGAGCCTGAAAAAACCTAACTTCCTTAGATCATATCTCTGACGATATAGTGAAAGAAGATCTCAAATTTGGTCATGAGGTTCATTAAGATTTCGGATCAAATGGGTTTTAATATCAGCTTCTAAAGCTTCGCAGAAGAAATGTTATAGAGAAAATTCCATGATGACCTGTTTGAAGCCACAAAATCCCTACTAGTGGAGGATATGAGGGTCATTATTTATATGAATGTCTTGAGTTGAGAGGGTCCTCAACAAGTGAATGTTGGAGGGATTTTAGGAGAATTTATTATTATTATTAATTATTTACTATTCCATTACCACAACCAATTATGAGTGCCATGCCACAACCCCATAGGTTTTTAGCCCACTAACTGGGGTTACTAACTTCAAACATGAATATCTCTCAAACCGTGAATAATTACTTGGCGTGCCATACATCAATGGAAACATGTGGACGAGTAGAATCCACATAGAAGATCCTTGACTCAGAATATAATAAATTTACAAGTCAAAATTCCCATGCAAGATCAGGGCAACCCTTGGTGCTACTTTGGTTGACATCAATGACAACCATTGATCAACACACTATTGGATCCATCTGCTGACCAAACAATCCAAACAAAATCTTCCTCATCTAGATGGCCTCACATGATTCCTGACTTGCAGCCATGTGTTCTACCTCTATTGAACTGAGTGCAACCAATCTTTGTTTCCTATTGTACCAAGAAACAATTGTTGACGCGATACTGAAGATCCCTTCTAATTTTCTCTTCCTATCGGATGGACTCCTTAGCCAATATGCATCAGTGAAACTGTGAAACTTCATGCCATCTGTCCATTTGTACCATAATCCATACTAGGTAGTGCGTCTGAAGTATCTCAACACATGCTTCACTTCCATCCAATACAACTTAGTATGCCTAACCATCGCTTGACTAAGTTACTTAACTTCGTAGCTCATATATGGTCATGTGTTCACCAAATACATGAGTGAACTAACAATCTTCCTATAAATAGTAGGTTCCACTAGTTCCCTTAAGGTAGCACCATCCTTCCTCCAGTTAAGTGCTAGAGAAGTCTCCATGGGCTTGATGCTCTCGATGTGAAACCTCCTGAGTATCTCTTGGAAACTTGCTCTGAGAAACAAACTATTCCCCATCCCCCTGCCATACTTCCATGCCCATAAAGTAATGCATGGGCTATATTTTTTAACCCTGTAGAAAAATTACTTGCATACAAATTCTAAAAATAGAAAATAAACAATGGTGAGAGCATAAAACATATATACAGAGAGATTTTCCCCTAGATCCCAAAATCAAGACAACCAAATTGATTTTTCATTATGTTGCTTTCAATGTTACAATACATATATATACATGTCGAAGCATCCATAAAACCCAATCCATTAACCTTGAATTAGAACATAATTGTAGTTCCCTTGACTGGATATACAAAATACCATGGATAGAAAACCATGGTGCCCAAATCCACGTGTGAACTCCATTCACAAAACCACAGGTATGTCCACCCACCTAATATAGTGTCCAAAAGAATTTCCCAGGGCACTGCCCTGGACCCCTTGTAGGGGAGCTAACGCCCCCTGCATACCCCCCGATAGGGGGGGTAACCGCCCCCCCTATGATCCCTTGATAGTGCCCAACACAATGTACAGGGGGGAATACCAGCCCCCTCTAACCCCCCCGCATGTGGGGTAGTCGTGGAAAGAATAGAATAGAACTCAACATTCTCCCACTTGTTGTTTTCTTTCCACGTGAGAGCTTAGTCATTGATCTAGCCCTGCAATGCTAATTTTTCTACACCAATAAAACTTTTTAGTGCTCACAAACTTTGTCAATGCATTTGTAGTGTTTTTTAAAGTATCCACCATTACCAGCAACACCTTTTTCCCTCAACGATATCCCTCACAAAGTGATACTAAACATCAATGTGCTTTGTCTTTAAATGATAAGCATGGTTCTTTGCTAAGAAAATTGCACTTTGGTTGTCATAGTTTATCCTTATAGCTCGATGTACTAACCCAATACTTGAACACAATATTTTCAACCAAACTACTTCCTTGCTTGCATCAGTGGTTGCCATGTATTATGCCTTTGTAGTTGAAAGTGTCAGTACAGACTGTCTCTTAACTCATCCAACTGACTATACCTCCAAATAGTTTAAACACATACCCACTTTTAGATCTTCTCTAATCTAGATCTCCAACCCAATCTACATCAACAAAGCCATAGACGTTGAAAACTCTATCCAATCCTAGTCTTCCTTGGTAGCACAAACCATAATCACTAGTGCCATGTAAATACCTGAAAACCTGCTTCACTGTTATCCAATGCTCCTTCCCTGGTTTTGACATAAACCTACTCAATACTCCAACTGCAAGTGTAATGTTTGGTCTAGTATAGACCATTGCATACATCATGCTACCGATTGAACTTGCATATGGAACACAGGACATGTCCTCTTCCTCTTCTTGTGTCTTGGGACATTGTTTAGTAGATAACTTTACACCTACTGGAATAGGAACCTTCACCTGTTTACTATCTTGCATGTTAAACCACTGCAGTATTGTCTCGACATATTTCCTCTGGTTTAACCAGATCTTACTATTTTCCTGACCTTGTTTAATTTCCACGCCCAAAATATAGTTTGTAGCACCAAGATTGAATTTGGAGGACAACTGGATCTTCAAATCCTAGATAATTTCTTTGTCATTTCCAACCAGCAACATATCATCTACATATAAGACTAGATAAATAACAAGGTCATCAATTAATTTAAAATACACACATTGATCTACTTTTCTTCTAGTGAAGCCAAGTCCCCATATAAATGTATCAAATTTTTAATACCACATCCTTGGTGACTGTTTTAACCCATACATAGACTTTTTAAACTTGCATACTAGTTCTTTCTTACCCTTCACTGCAAAGCCTTTAGGTTACTTCATGTATATCTCTTCTTCTACATCCCAGTGAAGAAATGTTGTCTTCACATCCATATTCTCTATCTCAAAACCAAAAGTAGTAGCAACAGATAAAAGTATTTAATAGATTCTACCACGAAAACATGAGAAAAAATATCACCAAAATCAATTCCCAACACCTAGGAATAACCTTTTGCTACCAACCGAGCTTTGTATTTCTCCACCTTTCCTTATACATTCATCCTCTTCTTGAACACCCATTTGTTTCCAATTGGTTTGCTTCCAGCCTACAACTCTACCAGATCCCAAGCCTCATTTTTGTGCAAAGATGTCATTTCATCAACCATGGCCTCTTTCTAGAGTTTTCCCTTTTCTGAATCTACTACTTCCCTCACAGTTCTGGGATCATCATTAGTAATAGATAAAGAAAAATTTGAAAAGAAAGAAAATGGAATATACCTTTCTGGCTACCTCCTTTCTCGAGCTGATCTTCTCACATGAAAAGTTTGTGGCTCTTCATCTTATGATTCCTCTTCTGATGTAGAGTTTGATTATTCCTCATTTTTCTCAAATTCTATATTCTCTGGTTCCTTTGTTAGAAATTCATGTTTAGTAAATTACTTCACCTCTCTAAACACCACATTTTAGTTGTACACAACCGTCCTTGTTTCTGGGTTCCAAATATTATAACCTTTTAAACCATCCTTATACGCAATAAAGATGCACTTTTCAGATTTACTATCCAACTTTGTTCTTTTCTCCTTTGGAAAATGTACATATGCATCACATCCAAATACACTCAGATGTAAAAGAGAAGGTTTCTTACCAGTCCACATCTCTTATGGATTTTTATCCTCCAATGTTGATTAAGGTGTTTTGTTGACCAGGTAACATGCAATCTCCACCATCTCTGCCCGTAATTCTTGTCCTAACTCGACACCACTAAGCATGCTTCTTTACCTTTCCATTAACGTCTTGTTCATTCTTTCTGCAACTCCATTTTTCTCAGGTATGTATGGAGTAGTATTTTGCCGTGCTATACCACACTTCTTACGTAACTCTTCAAATTCCTTCCTGTAAAACTCTCCACCATTATCTGTCCTTAGCACCTTTATCTTCTTCTCTATCTCATTTTCTACTAGATCCTTAAATTCTTTAAACCTGTCAAAGACTTTAGATTTCTTCCTGAGGAAATAAATCCATGTATTCCTTGAGAAGCCATCTATAAAAAATACATAGTACACAAAATTTCCTAGTGATGGAGTTGACACAAGTCCAAACACATCACTGCGCACAAGCTCTAATATCTGTTTCCCTGTCTTACTACCAGAGGGGAAACTCACTTGGTTTTGCTTCCCATATACACAATTTTCACAGAAATCAAAATCTAGAGAGATATTAGACATACCTTCTACCATGCCATTACCATAAAGTAGTAGAAGGTCCTTCTTTCCAACATGTCCAAGCCTTTGATTCCATAGCATGGTCTTTTCTCGAGAGACCACTATATTTTCTGCTCCACATTCAGGAACCACAAAACTGTTTCAACCATCAATAATAGTGCTACCTTGAAGCTTGTACAAAGTTCCAATCTAAACTCCCCGCATCAATACTAGTGCTCTCTGAACCATCTTGTAGGTATCTTCCTTGAACACTGTCTTTTCACCTGTATCATCCAACTTGCTTACATAAATCAAATTTTTGGCCAATGCAAGAATATTAAAAACACCCGGAAGTGTTCTAATCCTTCCACCTTGCAACTTCAACTTGACTTTTCCACGACCAATGATTCTAGATTTCTTGTCATCCCCTAAGAAGACATCACCACCATCATATTTCTCATACTTTCAGAACCACTCTCTATGGGAAGTGAAGTGAAAGGATGCACCTAAGTCAATCAACCATGCCTCATGATCTAAATGTGTACTTGAAGAAGAAGCCAAGTACACATCCCCACCTTCATTTGAGGTGGTTTTCGCCTCTGCAGAAGGAGCCTCATAAAATCCCTTTCCTTTCTGAGGAGCTTTAGATTTAGAGTCCCTTTTGAAGTGCTCTTCCTTTCTGCATTTCTAGCACACGTTTATAGGTTTCTTGTAAATTTAGATTGCCCTCTATATTTAGATCTCCCACTCAAGGACTTATTTTTGTTTCTGTCTTGGGACTGCCCTCATACAGAAAAGGCATCACCATTCTGGCCCTCCACATTTTTCCATCTCATCTCCTCCGATAGCAAGGATGAGAATATTTCATCAAACTACAAAGTAGATGCATTGCTACCTATTGCAACAACCAAACTATCCCACAAATCTGGTAGAGAACATAACAAACTGATACACTTATATTCATCTGAAATTTTAATATCAATAGATAATAACTGGCTTACCAAAGTATTAAATGTGTTCAGATTCTCTGTCACCGAGTCTCCATCTTTCATCCTTATGTTATACAATGTTTTCCATAGGAACAATTTATTCACCAAAGACTCTGATTGGTGGAAATCCCTAACTTGTCCCATAAAGCCTTCGTAGAAGCTTCCCCTGATACATTCAGAAAAACTAAATCTAAGACACACAATCATATTGTGCTCTTTGCCTTTCGATCCAACTTCGCCCAGTCTTCAACTGACATTTTTGTTGGTTTAGTACACGGATCTACCACGATCCACTAATATTTATGTACCAACAGATCCTCCATCTTTAGTTTCGACAACTCAAAACTCTGACCATTAAATTTATCGATCTCTATCTTTCCATTGCTCGTCGTCTTCTTTCTCCACAAGAATCGATCTCGTAGATCTCCCACTGAACAAGATCTTTCATAGGCCTAAGAAAAAACCCCTCAGTAGAAAAGGCATCCCCTTGAAGCCAAACAACTCTGATATTTACAATATAGGTTTTAACCCCATACAACAATTACCTACATATGAATTCTAAAAATAGAAAATAAACAATGGCGAGAGAATAAAACATAAAACAAATATACACAAACATTTTCCCCTTGATTCCAAAACCAGGACTACCATACTTATTTTTAATTATGTTCATTTCAATGTTACAATACATATATATACATTCTGAAGCATCCATAAACGCCAATCCATCAACCCTGGATTAAAACATAACCCCAATTCCCTTGACCGTATCTACAAAATACCTTAGACAAAAAAACCATCATGCCCAAAAACATGTGTGAAATCCATCTACATTACCATAGGTAGGTCTGCCCACCCAATATAGGGTCCGACACAACCCAAGATGAGCCCCATGTCTTTCATCTCAAACTCTCTTACAAGATCCTCCTTGCAAGACTTGATCAGCTGGTCATCACTTGTCAAAATCAAATCATTGACATATAACACAATGATCAACAATTTACCTTCCACCACTATGTGTTACAGGTTCACATTCACTTCACTCTTGGTGAATCCCAACCCAGTGAAGTAGCTATCAATCCTAGTGTACCAAGCACGGGATGCTTGCTTCATCCTATACAATGCTCTCTTGAGCCGACACACATGTGACTCAGAGTCAAATGTCTCAAAACCTTGAGGCTACTCTATGTACACCTCTTCCTCAATCATGTCGTTAAGGAAGGTTGTCCTTACATCCATTTGATGTATATTCGAACCCATCTACACTTATAGTGCCAATATAGATTTGATTGATGAGTACCTTGCAACAGGAGCAAAGGTTTCATCGAAGTCAATCCCCTCTACCTATAAAAAGCCATGAGCCACAAACCTGGCATTTTTCTTCTCCACACTACCATTTGTAGCTTGATTTTACCTTTTAAAGCCATCAGGATCTCACCACTGACTTGTCCTCTGGTCTTGGGACCACATCCTAAACACTATTACAAAATTTGGAGTCATACTCCTCCACCATGGCATCAACCAAAATGATTTGCTGCATTTCCTCCTCAAAGGAAGATGGATATGTCTCAACAAATCCGCTCATAAGAGCCATGTACCCATTGTACCTCTCAGGTGACCTCCTCTACCTGTGTTGATATGTGGGTGCTCCCACATTCTCTTGTGCATCATGTAATAACCTATCAGCCTCTTTGGTGCACTTTCTCCCATCTCTAGAAGACTTTTCCTGAGTGGATGTCTCCACTCCCAGATCCTCTGCATGTGGCTACTCCACATCAATATGAGGCTCATCAACTACATGTAGTTGAAGCTCCCTCTGAAGGGAAACTCGCATGGCCTTCACCTCATCGAATTTGACATACCTGTGAACCACTGTCATCTGAGGTGTATCAGTGTACCCCACAAATATCCCCAACTGATCTACTGTCAACTCAAGGTTCTTCCATGCATCTTTGGTCACATGGAAATATAATTACTAACCGAAAATCCTAAAGTGACCAACATATTGTATCTTACCAAGGAAAGCCTCCTCTGGTGTTTACATCCCAAGTATCTGATGTAGGCTTCTATTCTACAAATAAACAGCTATGTTGCATGCCTCAACCCACAAGTGTAGTGGTAAGCCCTGATCATGCAACATCGCTTGTGTTGTCCCTACAATGCTTTTTTTCTTCCATTCGACCACCCCATTCTCTTATGGGTTATGAGGTGTTGTCAACTCTCATTTAATCCCTTTTGCCGCACAAAATTTATTAAATTCATTTGAGACATACTCACCATTGTTATCATTCCTCGGAGGTTTAACCTTCTTACTAGACTCTTTCTCGACCAATGCTTTAAATTCAAAAAACTTCGTGAAAGTTTGATCCTTCTTTTGCATAAAAAATATCGAGAATTTACAAAAAAAATCGTCACCAAAGATAACATAGTACATGTCTTTGGCTTTGGAAGCTTTCGAGAATGGCCCACACACATCTGAACAAAATAACTCTAGAACCGCATTTTCTCAATTGTCTTTTTTGTCAAAGGAATCCTTGGTGTATTTTCCAAAATTACACCCTTTGTATGCATCAACTTTCTCCAGTGCACCTTTGGGAAGACCGATAGAAATTTGCGGCATGATTTTCAAAGCCCCATGATGCAAGTGACCCAATCTCCTATGCCACAACTCGCCAACGTCTCGGCTCTACAACTTCTATGCTTTCGTGCTTACAGTAACACAATCCTCTACCTCCAAGTTGTAGATATTCTTAACTTGAATCCCTATCTTGTTTACCTAAGCCATGGCTATGTGTCGAAGGAACGCCTTTCCTTTGCTAAAGACCACATCATAGCATCTATCCTCCAACATGGTGACTGATACTAAGTTGTTCTTCAACCCAAGCACATAGATAACATCTCTCAAGGTGAGAGGAGCACCCTTCTCCCTCTGAAAAGTAATAGTGCCCAATCCAGTAGCACTATACCTCCTGTCATCACCCATCTCAATATGAATCTAGAGATCCTTCCCCTCCAGGTCACTGAACAACTCCTTGTCTCCACTCATGTGGAATTAAACTCCACTATCAAGGTACCATACACTACCCATCATTGATGACACCATGCGTGCAATGAGATTAAATTTGAATTCAAATTGAGAGGCCAAAGCCTCACACGCTACTCCTTCTGAGGACTTCTTCATAGACTTGTTGAGAAGACAGTGTGTAGCAAAATGTCCTAGCTCATGACAATGAAAGCACTTAAATTTTGACATGTATTTCTTCTTTCCTCCATGACAATAATTCGATTTGGAATGGGACACCTTCCCTTTCCCCTTCCTTTCCTTACCCGGTAAGGCATAATTTTCCTCATCATCAGTCTTTGATGATCAACCATCTTTAGTGTTCCTTCTGATCTCCTCCTACATCAAATCCGACCATAGTCGTTCCCAATCTGATAGCTTATCCCTCCCATTGACATAGTCTTGATAGTTTTTCCAACTCTTAGGAAGGCATAGGAGAGCTAGGCTCACCATATCATCCTCGATAATGGCTATTCCAACACTTTCAAGCTCTTCATGACAGTAAGTGAACCTGGTCAAGTATTTTAGAATTTTCTCACCTTTCTCCATCTTGATTTTTCGAAGTTTGTCTTTCAATTCCATCTTCTTATGGTCATTTTTTTTGGAATAGGTGCGTTAATGCTTTCCAAATGGCAGACAAAGTTTCATTCCCATTGAGACTTGAGACAATGTGGTCTCAAACTCCCTCAAGGATTATCTTCCTCACCTTCACCACACACTTCTTCCATTCATCCAAATTTAATGCATATGATGTTTCTGGCTTAGGAATGCCTTGACTAATGAATTCCTTGAATCCATTACCCTCTAGCATTGCCTCCATCCTTTCCTTCTAGGATATATGATTTGAGTTGCTATCCAAGGCATACTAGAGCCTCAAACCGTACAAATCCATTTGACAATCCTGAAGTATGTATAGAAAACTCGAATTTCACCTGTAACCCAAAACTCAAAACTTCGAAATCTCCTCTAGTATATTGGTTTTAGCTTGGATACCATGTAGATTTTCCTATAGATTGATACCTCATGTAATGCACCAAAACACAAGAAAAGAATATACTCTACTCTTTAAACAACGAAAACCAATAGATCGATGAAAACAATAATTGACAAGATGAAGATAATGAAAGACACATAACACAATTGTTTCTTTGGGGAAATTCATTGCTCAAAACCTCAACAATATATTGTATTAATCATAAATCTAAGTGATAATACAAATCTTGTTCTCACAAGAACAATTTTTGCACAAGTATGATCAACTCTCCGCCTCACAAGCCCATCCTAACCAACACTTAGCCAATTTTTGTTGTTTTCTAAGCCCCTATTTCCTTGCACAACTCTTGTGAGGATCATCTCTTATTTAATTGGGAAATCCTTCCTCCATAGCTGCACAATGCAAAACTAGGTCCTTGTCTGATTGCATGCATGACCTATACAACTCATATCATCATATAACTGATAGTACATTGTCCATGCACTCTAGTCTTAACTGGGTATTTCTTTGAACTGACATGCATGAGTTTCTCATGAGGGAATATTCAGTTAGCAGGAGTAGCACTGAGTATGTGCTAGTGCACCAACTCACTACTAGACCTCTACTAGTTCCACAAATAGTTAGAACTAGTTTAACTGTCTATAACTTAGTCAAACTGAGTTATCTAATTACAACTCAAATAAACTCATCCTGGACCCCTAAAATTTAGGGATAACATATACATGACTACAAAAATACTTCCAACTCGAAATTCATAAGCTAATTAAACTTAATTAACTATTTACAAGTTATTATGAGAATAGAATTCGATTTTAATTCAAAGTTTAACTCAAGGACAAATTAAAATAGAATTTCTTGTTGCCATTTCTCAACAGGCTTGCACTGGGTGATTGCACAATTGAGTGATTCAAGGATCCATGCTTAGGGCTTGAGCACTTAGTTTGTTCACTGCACAGTACTGGAAGGACAAAGAGACCAGGTGATTACACAATTGCATAGTTTAGGAGCTCAAGGCTAAGGCTTGAGGACTAAGACTCCACAATGTGTAGTTCAGGCCTAGCTGGAAGGAAAGATTGTGGAGTTCTAGAGCTTAGGGGCTGGGCTTGAACACTGAGATTGCGTAGTGCACATTTTTTGGAGGCATAAACTATGTATTGCGTAGTTCCAAGAGAAAAGGCCTTTGATTGAGGGTTGAGACTATGCAATGCATAGTTTAGTCTAGTTAATGGAGGTTGAGTGGTCTGGTCGGAGAGTTTTCCCAATTTGACTAAGTGTCGGATTAGTGAGAGGAAGATAGGAAACAACATGACTCTGAACATGACCACACACTTAAATCATTTGATGAAACAACATGGAACACTCAGAACATGTGAACAACATCCTTTCCTTAGTGCAACAACTTTGCGACAACCTACACCAAGTGCAACACCAAAGATACACTTTGTGACGACTGTGACGACACTTGTGTGACAGTCCATCAAAATTTTGTTATGAGTGTGATACATGTTTACATGGAAATACCAACTCATTTACACAAAGGTTACCTCTGGAAACCACCAAAATTATCTTTTTTGCATTGTGCGAGACTCCACATGCTAAAAGATGACATTTACTATATGAATATAAAAGTGCAAACAACACTTTCAACACACTACTGACAATGAAAGTGACACATACCAGAGTGAAGATAACATGAAAATGCACTACTTAAAGTGAAATAAAGTGAAAGTGATGGTAGAAAGCATGAAAATAACACTCGGGAAAGTGAAGGTGAGAAAAAGTGAGAGTTTGAAAAACCCACCATTAATAGAAGTACAAACGTAGCCAAAAGTGAGGGACTATCAATGACTATGCAAACTGACTATCAACATGGGTTGAAAATTGCACAAGAACTAACTTGATCGACTATGCTATGCTTATTCAAGCTTGCGTAAAATACTGCACTCATGAACTTATTGCGAGCTAAGCACGTGTGAGCAAGTGACTTCGATCAATCAAGAAGAGATAATGGAACGACCAATTACAAGATCCACAGTAGGCTCCAAAATCCAAGTGTAGGTAAAATTTTGGAGGGTATTTGTTACAGTGACAAAACCTTGTTGGATCTTTCCATAAACCATGCTTTTGATTACAACTTTTTGAAAGGAGGATTTCTTGCCAAAGTTGCATGTGGCTATTTTGTGTCCATACTTTTAGACATGTAGCATTCAACATTATTCAAGAAGGGGACAAAGAAATTGTTCTTATCACTAGGGATTATATCTATCCAAATTATTAGACTAATTATCTTGGTGTTTTTGGGCCTCTGAAAATATTTCCTTTGAGCGGAAAAAGGCTCTCCATTCTTGGCTATTCAAATTTCTCTTAGCAACTCGTGCTTGTTGCTGAAATAATGCATTCCACTTATGTTGTTGCATCTTATTTTTCTTCTCTGGACACTTGGAGGAAAAGTTCCTTGAATTACTACACTAGAAACATATAAGGGGTTTCATACCTTTGTTTTTATTTCTGGAGGTCTTTTGGTCTCCTTGGTGCTACGCTCTTTTCTCTGGAACTTCAATGTTGTTGGATATTTCTTTGACAAAGTTGGTGGGTCACATTAATGCTATTGTTGAGTCACTATCATTTTCAAATAATGTCTCATCTTGAGAAGAACAATATCTTATTTTTCTATCTTTAAATACTTCAAAATTCTTTGCATCCTCCTGAAAAATTGAACAACTACTCTTTTAATATTATGTTCTCCTTTTCTAGATCTATATTTCCAGCCTTGATTTTCTTGATCTCCTCAAGGGATGATATGATTTTCTTCTTCATATAGATAGTTTCATAAACATATTCCAAGGGACTAGAGGAGCAGCTGGACCAACAAAGAGTGTCATTTTCACTCACATCTTGTTCAAAAATGTGATCCCTTGATGACTCTAGGGATTCTTTTACTGAGACACAAGTTTTCCTTTCTTCCTCTTCACCAGAGCTAGACCCATTATCTTCTTGACCATTTTCAAGTTCTTCCGTTACTATCAAGGTGGTTTGTTCTACATTAAAATTTTGTGAACACCTCTCATTGTTACTAGTGCTTTGAGGTGTGTAGTTTGAAGATAAATGAGCCATTGTGTGACAGTAATAACAAAACAATAACTTACTTACAAAATTAATCTCCTCTAATGTTTATAAGAAATTTGGCCTCTTGATATAGATGAATCATCTTATGATTCATGATCTTCAATTCCCTTTGAGTCTTTGACCGCTCCATCCATCAAGGACAGATTGTTTACATCACATGTAGTTTACATGTCTATATGGTATATGAATTGCAATTTATCTCATATATCCTTCGCAGTTTTAAAACAAATTACTTTCTTAATATTTGGCTTGGAAAATCTTCTCATGAATTCCTTCCTAGATTGTTTATAAAACTTATCATTTATTTCACATTTCTCCATAGATAGCCATACATCCAAATCAGGTGCTTGTAACTAGATTTTCATCCTTACCTTCCAAGTTGTATAATTTGAGCCATTTAGAAAAGGATATCCATATGCGGCCATCCAATCCTGGCTTTCCATGATGATTGATCTTCCTTCTAGCTGTTAAATGGATCCCAAAGGGATCGACTCTTATACTAATTTTTAGAAACAATGGAAATCATGACACTATTGAGAGGGGGCTTGTTACGCAGTAATTTGTCACCGTTGGTCACCGTCCTTGTTACCCCCCACTGTCACACATTGGAGGACACATTTACGGACCTGTGACCAGTGGCACAACTTGAAAAACACTTGCATTGAGGTCTCCTAAGTATGAACTTCAATATCCCTGAAGACACCCTTTGAAGATTAACCTTGGAAAATACCCTTTTTCATTAGCGCAGGTCCACAGTGTCCGACCCGCGCCAATGGCTCAGTTCCTACAAAGAGGGCGCGCCCATAGACGCGCTGTCACAGAACAAAGCCCACGCCACACAAAATTAGTCATGATTTTTGGCCAACGCGCACTGAAATGATTTTTCCTCCATTACTCATGCAGTTCCCTGAGGGAAAATCCCATGGATACGATCGAGTGTCGTCTTTTTCATCCATGACAACTCAGTCCAAAGGCTATTCTCGGACAATCCCAAATCTTCGATAGGTGTCCGGATACGATCAATGCTTCCACCTCTTCCATCCATAAAAGCCTGTCACCTCACATTGAACAGGCTAGTGCTAATGATAGTGTCAGAGTGTTGAAGCTTATGCTAAAATTGATAGTGAGAGCTGAAAGAGAGGTTATGCTGCCGGATTGTTGAGAGAGGAAGTGACTTTGCAAGACATGTTGGACTGCTGACCCAGTTGGAGGAGATTTGCAGCGTCAAGCCTTCATTGGTTGTAATTCTTCTTCTTTTTTCTATTGAATAATAAGCAACTGTTATTATTGTTCCATTCACATGTTCTTCTGGTAATATTTGAATTATATCCTGCTTGACTGATATATGATTGTATGATATTGGATTTTACGCTTGTTTTGGGTTGTTCTTCATTTGTGCAGGTGTCCATGCGTGGAGTGCAAGGATAGTGACCGGCCAAAGCTAAAGGACAGGAGCGACACTTCTCCCACAGCAAATAGCGTTGGATCCCAGGTTGGTCTTTCTGATCGACTTTTAAATTGTGCAATTAGGAACTTGCATGCAACGTGTATGATTGTTGCTAGACCCTTGTGGGGCTAGTGGGATCGCCTCTGTCCGCAGAGGGGATTTACCTCCACAACAGTTACCATGGAGGTTGTTCCATATGACCTCCTTGGATATTGCTTGCTAGAGTGCCTTACTCATCACACCATAAGCTAAATGTTGTGTGCACAAGTTGGCAAGTTACGATAAGTAACACTAACTTTTATATGTGGGGCTAGCTAGCATCTCGTTTGCTTCATTCAAATGCATAAGAGGGTCAACATTATGATGGCATTAGAGGTGTACAACACCAAGAATGGCACCTCTAAGATGCAACCTCGCATCTAAGATCCACCACCTTCCATACACCATCCTCTATATGAGATTTGTCAAGCTTTGACACCACTTATAATATTCCCAATTTATTCTACTAGGGAAATGCCACTCATAGTACTATTAGTATCCTAACAACATAATGCATAGTTTCATACCCATCGCCTATAAATTTCTAATAGTAAGAGAAATTGAATGTGTTCCATTCCTCTCATTTTACTCTTTATTTATAGTTTTGCGTTATAATATTTGTTATCCATAAAATTTATTTTTATTTTAAGAATATTATATCATTTTTTAGTAGGAACCATGTCTACGTTCCCCCACAACATTTTATTTTTGTGGATTAGTGGTACTTCATAGTCATTTTCATTCCCTAATTTGTAGTCATGATAATCTATTATTAGATGTGTGCCTTACATGTTACATCTTGGAGACTAACTTGTGTCTTAAGACACAAACTCCCTACCTTGAGTTCACAATCACCCTAGCATTAAAGCACATTAATACAATAGCCCATTGACCTAACAAATTTATACACATAAAGAAACCCAAGTGTCATTGAAATTGTTCTTAAGAATCTAATTAACATATAGATGTTAACTAGCCTAAATATCATATATATTTACTAGACCATTTAGGGTTTAAGCTAGGGTATTGCAAATTTTTATAACAATTCACACCATCTCACCGAATGCTTACCTCACAAGGATGAATAGAAGGTTCTCAATAATTTCCATAGTGTTGCCTAAGATGACTACTCTAAAGTTTCTTGCTTATGAAATGTCTTTCTTGTGGTGCTAAAGTGATTACACATGTTACATAAAACATTTGTCCACATAATAACTAAACATATACATACATATACATATATAGAGAGAGTGTATTTCTTTACATTTATATAGATTCAAAATCTATTTTTCTACATTTTCATATATAGTTTTTTTA
>APFE031438335.1:59031-122650 GCA_000404065.3 Pinus taeda
GGGGAGAGAGAGAAGGAGAGAGGGAGGGATAAATAGATAGATATGGAAATGGGATAGAGAGTGAAGAAGAGACAAATAGAGAGAGAGAGGGAGAGAGAGTGATGATGTAGAGAGGGATGGAGATAGCGAGTGAGGAGAAGAGAGAGAAGGATAATGGGATGGAGATGGAGACATAGATGGATAGGAGATAGAGGGATAGAGAGAGTAAAATGGGGATAAAGAGGGAAGAATAGATAAAGATAGAGACCTCCTAAAAATATCATTCTATGGTCCCAATAGGTGTTCCTTATGTAACGATTTTCATAAAGATGTCGTTCATCTCTTCCTAACCTATCCTTTTATAGTTTTGGTATGGAAAATAGTTCTACACACTCCCATCATACGAGCATATTTGAACACATCCTCGAATGAAGGATGTCTTTCTTAGTGGTTCTAGTATAAAAAACCTCACAAACGTTTACCTTTCTACATTCTCTAGGGTATCTTATGCAACAAGAATGCAAAATGTTTTGATCAATTATTGTTGAAAGGGAGAGACACCAACATCAAGATTTTGACATATTTCTCAAAAATTAGTCCAATAAGGGAGAAGTTGTTGAGTAGATCTATCTAATTCAAGGATGTATGGGCACACTTCTCGGTGCTTTTTTTATGGAGCTTCCAATAACAGAGTTTGCAGCAACAAATCCTACATTGTCATGAAGCCCAGAACCTTCTTCCAGTTCAGCTGGTCTAGAGATATTGTCTCTAACAACACAGCTAAGCTACTCACCCTGTGGGGTGCCCTTTCATGTCCAAGTTGGATCATCATTGATGATCTAAGAGTTTTTGGAGACTTTAAGGTAATTCTAGATTGGATTAAAAAAAGATCAATTCTCATATAGTCCTCTCTTTCCTTTTGGAAGAAACATATCAAATCTTTGATAACCTCCACTGAAAATATCACCTTCAATCATGTCTTCAGGGAAAAAAATTTAAATATTGACTCTTTTTCCAAGATGGGATGCCCAAGTAAAATATTATTCTTGGCCTATGACTATGGACTACTCTATAGTTTGGGTTCCTTCATCTATTCAAGATTTTTGAATAACCATTTTATATTAGATTTCCCCTAGAAGTCCTAGTTCCCTTGCCATTTTGAGTCTCTATTTTCTTGCAGTTAATTCAACACTCACCAATTCCTCCAAACGTTTAGTAGAATTCACTAGAAGAAAATTTTGTTTCAAAGAAAAAAAAAAAGAGACATTGTTTTGTTGTCATAGACCTTCAAAAGGTTCAATAGACTCGGAATTATAGAGGTCAAACAAACTTCAGAAGCACTCCCTAGCTCTGTAACTAAAATGTATCTTCTTTTATTTTCTAAAAAAATATTGTGTTACTGTGGTTTGTGAGTAGATGTTGTATTTTTTCTCTATTTTTTTCATAATCATAGTTTAAATACATATACAATGAACAACATTTAAGAAATACATAAATCTAAGAAATTAACTCTCATATTATGGATTGTGAAGTTTCTAATATATTTTAGTAGATATATTGATACATTTTGTCCAATGAAATATCCATTGTAGTTTACGAATCGGGGGAAAATGAGCACCCTGCCTTGCCACATCGACCACCCCTTACAGTTGTTTTAATTCAAAACTTATCTTTCAATCAAAATAAACTACTTTATTTTGTACTAATATCTATAATATTTTGAAAGTAGTATTTTACATAGCCAATATGTGTCAATTATCATGTCTTGACACTATTATTGAAAAATTTTGTAACCAATGTGTGACAGTTATCATGTCTTGACACTTTTATTGAATATGTCTTCCACTTAGCTTGTGGTATGCCTTTGACAATATAGAGGCCATCACTTTGGTGGCAGTATGATTTTGTCAATAGAGGTGAAATTTTTACAAAACATGTCTTCCAAATATTCTATGGTATGCATTTTTCCATACAAATGCTATATGGAGGTCTCCACTTGGTGGTGGTAGTATTGTCAATGAAAGTGTTTTATAAAGGTGTCAACCATTTTTTTCTATTTTTTTGAGTGGTAAGATGAAGTGATTATGTGAAAGATAATCCTTTCTTTATGAGGAGACTACAAGGAAATTGTGAATAATTTTTTTCAATAGTTAAGATAAATGGGAAATGTTACTTGTGAATGTGTTGGATTTAAGGTCATGATTACTATATTATAAATTGCAAATATATTCTAAAAAAATATTTACAATTCTTAAGCATGTAATTAGCCTAATGATTTGATCAAGTGTTTAATCTTAACACTCAAATTATTTCTCAAAATAGTTAAATTTGTCTTAACTTTTATAGACCACTAGAAGCTCCATGTCAAGCCCATGTGCATTGAATAAAAAATCCCCAAAGGCCCTAACTTACTTCATGTTATCCATATTTTACTATTCCTCTACCTGAAAACCTAAGTAATAAGACCAACAATTACCCATCCATCTTTATTTAGTCATATGTTTAATGCATAGTCATGATAATCCATGCAAATAATTATGTTGATAGAAAATATGTGAAGTTGATAGATGATACATGAAGGTTCAAGATGGTATATGAGAAATTAATAGAATATTTATGCATTAAGAGTTGGACATATTGTTTAGGATATTGACGTATTAAGAATCAGATAGATTTCTTATAATATTAGTGTATTGATAATTGCACACATTACCTTTATATAGATTGTAATGTGACTGTTGTTACCTCCATATTGTAAAAGATAAAAAATTGTCATATTTGTGAGGTAGTAGTTTCAAAATATATTCTCATGTGTAATGTTTTAATGCTAATATTTTAAGTTTGAAGTTTAAATTGATTAACATGCAACAAATGGTGTTAGTGTCAAAACACTAACTAAAATCATGCCTATTATATATTTCAAGTGTCTCTACATTTAAAAACAAATCCATATTACGATCCATATTACGGTTCCATGATTCAAGATGGGGACTTCCTTGGAGTTCAACATGCGCATTTCAAGCACAAGAAGGGATGCAAAGTCAACACTTATAAAAAATCACACTTACCAAAGAACTTTTATCCTAGGATAGAACTAAGTCATGGGGAAGAGAAAGCTTTTTACATGCCTTTGAGATTGTGGGAGGAATTGTAGTACAAGTAATATGATGGAGACAAGTACTTTATAAACATTGGTAGGTGGTTTGTAAATACAAATATTATTATTATTAGGGACAAAGAAAGATTGATTCCTAGTGCAAAAGGTGTGATGATGGGTGAGGATTTGAAGAGGAAATTTGAATAGAGTTATATTTTTGATCCTTGTCTAGGAGGAGAGGATGGCCATGGAATTTCTTAGAAACTAGGGACTCATGAAAACCCACTACAATGAGATGTTCAACTAATTCAATGGCACAATATCTTCTACATTTTTTGTTACATATATGTAACTCATTTGTACAATGCAGTCTAGAGTGTGGAAATCATAGCCAAGTTTACCCATCACTAGAAGAACGTGAGCCTCGATGCTAGCATCCAAGGCTTTGAAAATTTACAGCTGGTGAGCTTCATGGGAGGAATCGATCTTTTCAAAGGAAGATATGATAAAGAAAGGTATGAAAACAATATCCATTTTCTATTTACATCCTCCAAATACTATTGATAGGTATGATTTTCATTAGAAAAATTACAATCATGCATATCTTCAACATGTATGCCCCAAGGAGTAATGGCTTGATTCCCATTCTAAAATCCAAGGCCTAATTTTCTACCATGTCATGAAAACAATTACTCAGTGGTGGAAAAAACAAGACAATTCGAGCCTCCACCTAAATCAAGATTATTTAGTAGGTTCAAGGCATCGACCATAGCCTCAAATTTCTTTCTCAATTATTTACTATGGATATTTTCTCTATACATGCACTTGCACCCAAATAATGTAAGAGAGAAGAAAAGAAAGGAAACGGGATGAGTCTAACCTAAACATTCATAATTTAGGGTTACAAGAGGAAAAAAGAGCTCCAAACAAGTTAGGAAACAAGACATAAGAGATTAGGTGATGTGTCAAGATCGGGTATAAACAAAAACATGATATAACTAGTTCTACTCTTGGATTACAACCTTTGACCCCTTTCATCCCATTACCAACCTTGGGGTCAATTGGTTACAAGATCACTAGCCATGAAGAAAACGAAAGCACCAGCCAAGTCCAAGAGGTTTGAAGCATCCTTGCCTTATTGTTTCTCATTGTTTGGCCTTCCTTTGTTGACCTCTTTTCGCATTGTTTTGTTTACCTTTACTCTATAGTGCAATTTTTCTTCCCAATTACATCACTTTGCAAACTTCCTCTCTTATTTTCAAATTGCTAACATCTTTAACAAATAGCATCTTCTCATTCCATCTATTAGCACAAGTATGAATGCATTTTGATTTACACAAAAGAAACCTCATCAAATGAGGCATGATACTCAAAGCATTGGTCTCCACAAAAGCATATGATAAAAGTATGATTCAAATACATATTTATGTTCATAATAAATTGAATAATTCATACTTTCTCTTTGAATAATAGTTCATGATGAGAATTGTAATTATCTATCTAGCATGAATTGATGTTTACACTGGTGTAGGTACTATATTGACAGGACGTTATAGGGAAATTTCTTATTGGTTCTGAATAATGAATATCTATGCAATTTATGTTAATCATAGGACTTTTTGGGATGTAATAGAAACATCTGGCATTTAAGATGTTCGGTCATGGATCATTGCTAAAGATATGAATTTCACCATGGATATAAATTAATGTTGGGGACTCCAGGCTAAGGCTAGCGTGTTGGTGAAATTATTCAAAGATATTTTTTTACCAGAAAACCCTCAAATATGTTGTTGTAGCTACTCTATGCCCAACTTGGTGAAATGGACACTCAATATTATAGTGTATTGCTAAAAGAATATTGCTAAAAGAATAGATATATTTCTAGTCAATCCAATCTTGTGTCGAAGATTAAATCAAATACATTATTGGGTGTTCTTCTCCAATATATCGGATCACGATGCAATGATTCTTGAATGGATAGAGGAGCTGGATGATCCTAAGAGGCCCTTCAAAATAAATTTGATGTGGTTAGAGGAGCCAAAATTCCATAATTTGGTTCTACAATATTATACTTCTCCAGTACTCCTTGCATCTAATAATCCTATATTGAGGTTAAAGGATAAACACATTTGATTGAAAAATGAATTCAGGGTCTGGATCTACAATAGGATAAAAACCCTTAGTTAATATCTGCAATTAATTGGT
Source organism: Pinus taeda (assembly GCA_000404065.3). NCBI lineage: Eukaryota > Viridiplantae > Streptophyta > Pinopsida > Pinales > Pinaceae > Pinus > Pinus taeda. The sequence goes on from APFE031438335.1 coordinate 64,313, forward strand.
GAAGAAAGCGCTCGGTTGTGGGATATGATAGCACCTCATATATTCTTTGACCTTCAGCATGATAAATACTGGATCTAGTGAGGAAAAAATATAGAATTCTCCTATTACAAGAACATGAATGGAGACAAAAGACTTGAGTTGCATGCGTTAAGGGTGGTGACCGGAATACAAAGTTATTTCACCAGGATGCAACCAAAAGAAACTAAGAAAACTCTATTTGGGCTATAAAAGATGATGTTGGAAACATATATACCTTGGCCCTGGAGATTAGAAGGGAGGCTTTTTAGTTTTTCAGGAACCTATACAAGGAAAGAGAGGGTGATCATGTGTCTCAGAAAATGAGCTTTACTAATATGTTTCCAATGATGGTTAATGATGAGAACATTTCAATGAGGGATAATCCAATCACAAAGGTATAGCTTCTGCAAACGATTAAGGAGATGACCAAGGACAAAGGTCATGGGCCTAATGGTTTGCCTATAGAACTCTTATCATTTTTCATTGAGCTGATGGAAGCAGATATGGTCAGTATGGTGGAGGAGGTCAGATTTTCTAGCACATCCTAGGTGCTATCAACTCAACATTTCTTACTGTCATCCCTAAGAATAAATACCCGATATCTTTCTTTGATTTCATGCCTATTTCTTTACGTAATTCAATATATAAAATGATTTCTAAACTCCTTGCCAATAGAACCAAAAATATATTATTGCCTTACATTTCCTTGGACAGTTTGGGTTTTTTTCAAACAATAGAATCCAAGATGATATCGTCGTTACTCAAGAGTGTATCCAGTTGGTCAAATCGAAGAAGCTTAAATCATGTCTGATGAAGATCGACCTTTACAGGGCATATGAATGTGTGCACTGGGAGTTTCTTTCAATGATCCTATATAAAATCAGCTTTCAACATAGACATGTAAAATGGATAATGCCTTTTTTAACTTCATCTTCTATAGTTGTTCTCATCAACAGTGAGCCTACCCAATTCTTCAAGATACATAGGGGCCTTAAACAAGGTTTTGAATTATCTCCCCTCCTCTTTATACTGACTATTGATTCTTTTAGTAGAGGAATTAAGTCCAAACCTAGGGAGAGTTCCATTTCGGGATGTAGGCTCTCTAGAGGATGAAACATTTTCCATCTCATGTTTGTGGATAACATCCTATGTGTTGGGGAGAATAAACTCTTGTAATGGGAGTCCTTCAATATGATTTTTTATGTTTTTGAAAAAGCATCTAGATTAAATATTAACAAAGTGAAAACTGAGTTGATCACTGATTATGAGGATGATCCTGTATCACTTGAAATTGTTACTCTGTTTAGAGTCTAAATTCGTGCTATGTCTACAAGATTCGAATATCAAGGATGCATCTTAAAACCATGAAAGTACTCTTTAATGGATTAGGATTGAATTATCTCCAATTTTAAAAAGAAATTGTCCAGTTGGGATCATAGTTGGTTTTTGATGGGCTGCAGGCTCATAATGGTTAAAGCTATTTTTCTTAACCTTCTGATTTATTGGATGCATCTCTTCCATATTCCTCAATCTTTCATCAATAACATTGATCCTATTATATCCAAATTCCTATGGTCTAGCACTGGTGTGGAAAAGAAGATACATCTAATAAGGTTGAAGTCAATTGCTAGCTCTATCAAGAAAGGGGGATGGGGAATTATAGACTCTCGAAGCTTCAATTTGGCTCTGTTGGTCATGAACATTTGGAGACATTTCTTTGAGAAGGGGTTATGCTGGGACATTATGTTTGATAAATATATATTGCATACAAGCCTCGAGGAATGGACTACAAAAGGGGGTCCTATCGGTTAGCAAGCCTTCAAAAATTTGGAGGAGTCTCAGACTTGCCATTCCATGGCTATGGAGTAACCTTTGTTGAATGGTTGGTGATGGAAAAAAAATCAAAATTGGTCTAGACACTATTAAAGGACTCAATGGCAGTCACCTCCTTCCTATTTCAATCATAAAATCTCTTAACACACAGGGGTTGGACTCACTATCCAAACTATGGGAATGCTTTAAGTCTATAGGCGCTATTAACTCATGGCCTCACACATGCAAGATTGGTTTACAAGATGATTTGATGCTGGAGTGGGAAAGCTACCACAACATTCTATGCATGCCTGACATTAAGATTTGACAAAGACATGACAAGCTGGAGTGGGGTAGGTACATTGGAAATGACAAGATTCATGTCAAGGAAGTATATGTTCATATTACATTTACCTCTCAATCATTGGATCAATCCAAGGGTACCTCCCTATTTTGAAGTGGAATGAACCCTTGAAGATTAAGTGCTTGTCGTGGCTGGTTATTCATAACGACATATTGAATTGGGACAATGTCTAAAGGAGAGGATTTTTGGGTCTTGGTCAGTATTCTCTGTGTAGGCAGGATTCAGGGAACAATGTTCACATTTTCCTTTGATGCCCCATTGTTGTTGAGATTTGGGAGGAGGTGACCTCATTTTTGGGTGCTCCTTATATCTTATATTCTGCTTATATCCATGACTGCATTAATATTTGGAACCTGGGAGTGAGAGCCCATAGATCGGTCCCTCTCTATGTCCTATGGGGTATTTGAAGGGCCATAAATGCTATAATATTCGAAGATGAAACCCCTGAGATAAAGGTTATTTCCCCCAGCATTGTGGATTTCTTCTAAGACATTTGTCCCTCGGTACCGAAGGCCTCTCTTTGATCCATCTCTTTTATGGATTTGGATGGGATTTTCCTCATGTTCTCTTTTAATGGGGCATCCACAGATGGGGATTATGGATGTGGAGTTGCGCTACACATTGATCCAACAATAGACTATCAGTTATTTTGGTATGGTGGCAACGCAGATAATTGCAGGGCAGAGCAAATAGCGATGTGGGGTTCTCTTTAATGCTCTTCATCGCTTGGTTTAGATAATATTTTGAGCATTGGCGATTCCCTCACTATGATCACGTGGGTACAAGGTCATTTTTCTCTTGAGGTTCCTGCCCTGTGCAATTAGATGTTATTGATAAGGAATATCATCCCCACTCTCCTGGAGGTTTCTTTCCAACATGTTTTTTGGGAACAAAATTTGGAGGTTGACGTTGTCTCTAAACTCAACCTCTTCCTCTATTCACGCTATATATTCTTTGGAAAGTTCTCTGATGAGTAGAGTTGTGGTGTTGGATTCTTTGAGCTATAAATCCCACCTCTAGCTACTCGTTGTTGGCTCCTCCATCTGCGTGTTTCATAAGGCTATTGTTTTTGAGGAACTACTCTCTTCTGTTGATGTCCTTCCTCATCTCTACTAGAGGAATGAACTTTGGCTATGGATCTCTTTTGTAAGTATAAGTGCTGACATCTATGACTATCTTGGTAAAGTAGTATACACTGAAATAGACATATGACCATGTAAAACTTTCTCAAAGTTTGAATGAAATTTTTGTTTTTTTCACTTGAAAATGGTGCTATTGCTCATTGACACATACATGTTGTTTACAAGCTAGCGTGGAAGGAACAATGAGTTATGAGGAAGGAGGGAGAATGTTTCAAGACAAAGATTTGAGGAAGTGGGTTCCATACATGTAAAAATTCAAAGTTTTAAGTGGATAACATTTAAAGCATGTAATAGAGGATTCTTGGGACAACTTAGAAAGAAGAGGAGCTATAGTTTCAACTTCAAGAGGCTACAATGAACTTAAATGTGGAGGTTATAAGTAAATTCTTGAAGAAAAGACAAGGTAGGTACATAAGAGACTAAGGCAATGCAGGGTCCAACTCCTTAAGCCTTTGTGTCATCAATTCCAGGAATAGCTAAGGTAGACCAAACCCCAACTACCTAAGCCTTCATAAAGATTGTAAGAGCCTTGTCATGAAATTGCCACAACAATCATAGAAGTGTTAAAGATAATTATAAGAGTGTCAAATCCTATTAAATTGGTATTCATAAATTTATGTTTTAAAAATGTAATATTAGCTGTAGCAATTAACTATAATAATAATAAAAAATCCTCTTTGATTAGTATTCATAAATTTATCTTTTAAAAATGAAATGTTAACTATAACAATTAACTATTTAAAAAATAAATAAATAAAAAACAACTTATACTCCAAAAAAAATTACATTTCCACATAAATTAAATTCAAATAATAATCGATTGAACTTGATATAATGTTCAATGTGATTTTTACCACGAGATAATAACATGAAACTCCAATAGTTAAAACTTTATTTAGAGTTACAAAATCGATTTAACTTGATATAAGTTCAATGTCATTTTTACCACGAGATAATACCATGAAACTCCTCGTAACCACTATTAATAACCATTCTAATAGTTCGTTGTATGCTTTGGTACAACTCCTTTTATTATATTGTTTGAAAAGTACACAATTGTTTAGAATGACATTATCTCTGAGAAATCTGGTGACTTAAATTTGAATAAGGAATCAATTTTATCAAGCATTCAGATGGACAGTGTGGTGGGTATTAGGTTTTCCTTATATTGACGTGCGTAACGTTCCAAGTAGAATAGGAATTTGACATCAGTCAATTATAACGATATGCAACTCTGATATTTATTTTAATTATTTACATGCAAAACAAAAAATCTGGTTGTATTTGGACAATTTACCCATCAAATTTCAGAACATTAAATATTGTGATTCAGAGTAATAAATATTAATTATGTGTATTGCGGTGTGTAAAAAGCTTATCATTGCAACTCTGGTTCTTCATTTGCATAGGATTGGCTGATGAAAACATAGTACCTCCCAAATTCCTCTATGCTTTCAGAGGATGGGTTTGGATGAGTGTGAACCAACTATAACACATGTTCGAAACTCTGGTTCTTCAGTTACATAGGATTGGCTGATGAAAACATAGTACCTCACAAATTCCTCTATGCTTTCAGAGGATGGGTTGGGATGAGTGTGAACCAACCATAACACATGTTCGAAACTCTCCACGTCGCAAGGGATGGTGAGGACGCCACTCTGATCCATTCCAAACTCCTCCTCCGATCTCTGCAGCAGAGCGCGTATAAGCGGGTGATTCAAATAAGAAATGCCCACAAAATATCGTTTTCTCTCCTTCCCTACATCCACAGGGAAGCATCCTTCTGGAGTGGCGCAGGAGGAGGAATCGTGAGATTGAGAATGAGGGAATGTTTGAGCCCGGCAAGGCTCCGACCTCAGGGAGACATAGCTGAAATCACGCTTACGCTCTCGCAACAAAAGCTTCGATACCGTCCTCGTAATACGCTGCATTGCTGTGGAGGCGTTTTGCGACTATAAATCACAAAACCATGGACGCACCAGGCGAGAATTTTTGACGAGTGCCGGTCTTCGCCGATGTTGCCTCTCCTTGAGAGCCGTATAGAAAGTAATTGCTTGTTAGAGGGATATAGCGGGAGCCGTACAGCCGTATCCGGAAGAGGGATATGGGTGGGTCAAAAAAGCCGTCAGGAATATTCTAGGAATTTACAATAAAAAAAAAAAATTCACAATCATTGCATATTTGACCATTAAATTAAGATATTTTTTCTACGGTGTAAAAAAAAACTCTACGGGGCGGAACATGTTTTTCGAAGTTAAACTCTTTTGTCCTTTAGCAAAACATATTTATGGAAGTTCGATTACCACTTTCCGATTTACTGTGAAACAGTGGGCAGGGCGTGAGATTTTTTCCCATTTACTGTGAAACTGTGGGGGCGTGAGATTTGTTCCCATTTACTGTGAAACTGTGGGCAGGGCGTGAGATTTGATTAACGAATTTGGCTTTTAATATACTGTAACAGAATGCTTAGTTCATTGATTCCAATTTAATTATTGTTGAATAACAGAATGTTTAGTTCATTGATTCCCATTTAATTATTGTTGAATATATTTAAATTGGATTATTATATGGTATTAATGTTTGTAAATGGTGATTTTTTGTTGATTTGTTTATTAGGTTATATTTGAGTAGTGGTTTAGGGGTATTTAAGTTATTAAAATTAGTTTATTTATGAGCCAAATCAACTTTTAACATGGTTAGAATTTTGTTCATACAGTTTAAAACCAATGACTTTTACATTACAAAGTGCTTTAACAAAAGACCCTGCTAAGATCTGCTAAGATCTGCTTTCGCTGCTAAATATTATTCAAATTTATATGAATTTATTTAATACTTGAAACATAAATATCTCAATATATGAAAATTAGTTAAAGCCTATTTTTTATATTCACAATCTCAATTTTTTTTTGCAATGGATTCAAGTTTGAAATTTTGTTGTTGATATTATTAAATTTTATTTTCATATTTTATTTGTTTAATAATATTAATAATTTTGATATATTATGTTCCTCATTATTTTTGGACTATGATAGAACAGTTGTGATTATAACATCTTAAAAAAGAGTGGAGGTTGGAAAATTCATGATTTTCCATTTTCATTTCAATTTTCCAAATGTACAGATATATGAATGAATAATTAATGAAATTTTAACGTCTACGAGATTAGATATAGTCTATGGTACCAATAGCTTCCCTGCTTTTTGCCTTTTGCAATTCAATCTTCTTATTCCAATTAATGATGAGCTAACCCAACCTTCTAACAATCCCCTCATTGAAAAGACAACGCCAAAGAACCATTGTTAACATAATGTTGTAACTATCTCTAATGTCTATGAAAACATCACATTCCAAAATGAAATGTTTTTTCAATATCACTACCTTAATAATGCAAAAAATTACACACTCGCTCAAATTTTTCTAGTATCACATTTTAAAGAATATATATCACAAAAATCCAAATTCCAAATCAAACTTGGAAAATATGATATTAAGAGAATCTTGATAGCACAAATAATGATTCTTTAATGCGGAATAAATACTTAAAAGAATCGTAAAACACTTGATGCCCAAGAAAACATACCTCCGGCCATTGATGCCTCTTTTGATTTTACTAATTGTTGTGGAAGTTCTCCCAATTCAACATTGGTTTTGCTTTGGGCTCTTTTTTTCGAACTGTCTTGAACTTCGATCTCAGCTTACACACACTGCTCGAAAGTTTTTCTAGATCAATACCATACCGTTTCATTTAATATATAGTCATACCATATCTAGATGACTCAACTCACACTCTGAACTTAACTGCCACCAATCATTATGGAATTTAATACTCTGCTTTGTCGTTTGGATGGCATGGTAGCCATGTCAGGACACCTCGGGATCATTCATCGCATCAACGATGGTGGATATGAGTCTTCAATATAGTGGCGATAATTTTTTCGGGTGGTTTTTCCATCCAACATGTTGGGTTGCGCCTTTCATTTGCACCCTTCTCCCTTGGCGCCATGCTATGACTCTCCGCTTGTGGGTTTCTTGGCTTGAAGGGTTTGAGCATAGTGTGATTGGCTCGTCTTAGAAGCGGCTAAAGGTTTCATGTCCGTCGTTTACACATTCATGTTACAGGTATGATTGTATCCTTGGCTATACGGCTATGTAAAATTTGTTTTCTCTAGACTAGATTTAGGTTTCTTCTGATATGTTTCCCTTTTTTTTGCAGGTTCAGAGGAGATGGATACGCAATTCACCACTGTTTCAAAGGTGAGGAAGATTTCTTGCCTATCATGGGAGTTCAGTGGGTTCTGAGGAAGTTCTTGGCTTCTTGCCTGGTACCGTTCTTGCTTTAGCCAAGAGGGTATAGTTCCTTGGCTCCAGTTTGGAGTTCTAGCTTTAGTTCCTCTCCGGAAGACCTAGCTTTGGCTTCTGCCCTGGTTTAATATGGATTTACCATGACAGGTGCTCACAGTTCTTTGATGCCTGGTGGGGTCTTTCTCCTAGTACAACTAGGAATGTAGTTCAATTCTCAAGTATGTTCAAGGATTTTGAAGTCTAGGGTTTTTATAATAAGCTATGGATCAAACCAGTTTTTACTTAGGAATTGTCCATCATGTACTGTAATTATGAACAGAGGATTTGAAGTTAATGTTTAAGGATTGCTAACCTCTTGGAGGATGTATTTATCTTGGTCCATACTTGAGTTTTTGTTCTTCTTTCCTCTTACAAGACTAGATAATATATGTATTCCATGGGTTTATGTTAGCAGTAATACATGGCACCATTCGTTTTCATATTCACTTGCTATTTTTGCTCTTGTTCTGCAGTACAATTATCATGGAAATGTTTACTTTGAGTTCTTTAAACTTTGTTTGAATTATTTATCATTCCTGCTAGTTTTCCCATTATCTGTACAATTTTTACATGGAAATGATTCATTCAAATGTATTTTTTCGTTAAATGTATGCTTAAATAGAATGGTTGCATCGGTTCGCTATCCTAAGATTTTGTTTTTTTTTTCATTATTCTGTTCGGCAAATAAAATTTCCTCCGCCATGGTCAACTCTCTTGTAATAGAAGAGACAGGCGCGAGCGAGAACACAGATTTATCATTATCATTTAGGGTCTTGAATTTCAGTGGTAGGGATTTCTTGAGTTTTGAGCTTGCTAACAGTGGCTTTCCATCCACCTGGCTATATTTGCATACTACTGTATTTCCACAACATTTCTTCTTCTTTTTTATTCTTAGATCACATAGGTTCAAATTATCTGAGTTCCTAATTTCTACATGTTCTTTTCTACTCATATTAACTTTAAACTAAGTTTGTACATGCTCTTATTGTTGGGTTCGTAAGTGTATTCTGTATAGGGCCCCACTTGAAGGCCTCATCGCTAACTATAATCAATGTCATCTATGTGTGTCTGTTTGCGCAGTCCCTTGGTCTCAGTTGGTATCGAATAGACAAAACCCACTGGTTCCGGTCAATATGTCCCTCTCACTGCTTGTCTCACAGTATTAAATCTGTTGTGCAATCTAGTAAAATTCTAAAGTACTATCTGAGTAAGGGTTTCTCAGTGGAAAGAACTTTCATCCCATTCATAATCAAAGACCCTCGTTTTTCTCTACTAACTACGCATTACTAATAAATTTGGAATTATAAATCCTTATAGTTCTACTAACAACAAAATCTTAGATAAATTCTAAATTTATATACCTTTATAATTCTACTGACAATAAATTCTTTGATAGAATAAAAATTACAAAACTCTTATAATTCTATTGACAATGAGACTACAGATAATCCATAAATTGAAGAAAAGACTCGCTATAACACTCACGATTAATCAAACACACAACTTTCCTTACAGAATAATTGTTGAAAGGTACTTCTTACCTATGTTCATGTAGAGTAGAACCCAACGATCTCAATCACCTTTACAACTTCAACTTGTCATCCTCCTGTCCATGAGATTCATCTTCAAGACCAAATTCCCCCCCAAGCATGCTTGCAAGACTATAGTCTTGAGCAAGACTACAGTCTTGAGCAAGACTCTCGTGCATAGTGCCAATGCTATCTGGTCATCACCAGACTTAACATTATTTTTCTTTTTCTTTTTTTCGTCTGTCTCTACAACACGGTTGTTTTCCTCTCCCCCGCCCCTTTTCTTGGAGTGTTCTTCAGTTAGGGGAGACAGTTACGGTTTTTCCCTTTCTTTTTTACTAACAACTACCTTTTTCCAACTTCTTTATGAGAAGTTACAATTTGTTATTACTTAGTCATTCTATAACTTTAGAAATTAACAATATTATTAACCAAATAGAAAAATAACAATAACAATATTATCCAGTGTTTCTTACAATGGTAAATAAAATATTTACAGCTTTTCTGGGGACATTACATCTTCCTCCCTGAAAGCAAACATCGTCCCAATGTTTCCCAGTCTCAAACAGCTTTGGATAAGCTTCTCTGATGAGCTGTTCATCCTCCCAGGTGGCCTCATCTGACCCAAAGTGCTGCCATTGCACTTTAACCTGGATGATGGCTCGTTTCCGCAGCATCACTTCTCTCCGTTCGAGAATACTCTACGACTCGACCAGGAATTCTCCTTTTGGTTCAACCTGTAATCATAGAATTAAAGTCAGTTTTTCCTTTAACATCATAATTTAATTGACCTATTTAAGATTTTTTTTTACCTGAACATCTTGCCAACTGACTATGTGCTTAGGATCATAAACGTATTTTTTAAATATTGATACATGGAATACATTGTGGACCCAAATATGGCTTGGTAGGGTGAGATGGTATGATAGTAGCCCAACCCTTGCCAAAATTTGGAATGGTCCACAAAACCGAGGTGCTATCTTGGTGCACCCACTCCATTGTAACGTACTCTCTTTTGCTCGAATCCTCACATACACATGATCCCCTACCTGATATTCTTTAAAAATTCTCTTACCATCGGCAAAACTCTTTTCCCTATCTTGAGTTATCTTCAAATTAGATCGTACCTTTTTAACTAGCTCCTCCATATCTGTTAACATTTCAGGCCCCAGCATCAACTTGTCCTCTGGCCCCCCCAACTAGAGGTTGTGCATCATTTTTGTCCATACAAAACTTCAAATGGGCTCATCTGCAGGGAAGTATGATATCCGTTGTTATACATAAACTCAACCAAATGTAGATAGTCCTCCCACTTAGATGGTTGTTGCATTATATATAACATTAACATGTCCTCTACCACTTGATTTACACGTTCGGTTTGTCCGTTTGTTTGTGGATGATAAGTAGTACTAAAGTTTAACTAAGTTCCTAACCCCTCAAAAAGAGTTTTCCAGAAGACTGAGGTGAATTTCACATCACAGTCTAAAATTATAGTTTTTGGCAACCCATGCAGTTTGAAAATATTTTGCATAAAAATATGGGCAATCTGTACAACTTTGTAAGTGGATTGCACCGGTATAAAATGAGTTGATTTACTTAATTTGTCCACCACCACCATGATAGAATCATTATTTCTTTTGATTTGGGTAAACCTCTTATGAAATCCATAGAAATGGTTTCCCATTTCCACTCCGGGACTGGTAGTGGTTGTAACATCCCAGCAAGGTGCTAGTGTTCTACCTTAATTTGTTGGCATTCTAGACAACATGTCAAATAATCTACTACATCTTTTTTCATGCCTAGTCAATAATATTCATTCCAGAGTTTAGTAATCAACTTTTGGTACCCTAGGTGTCCAGCACAAGGACTTTTATGAAATTCATCTAAAATCAAGCATTTAATGTCCTCTTGGTTGGGCACATACAACCATTTTTTATAATTCAACATGCTAGCACCATCCATAGTGTAACCTTGTTGATTTTATTTGCTGGTGAGATTGTGAACTTGCTATCCTATTTGTTGATATTTTGAATCTTGTTTTGCTGCCTTTTTAATCATCTCATCGAAATTAGTACGCCCCTCACTACTAGAAATTTCATAAAGACATTGCACCTTCTGACTTAAAGTGTCCGCTACCCGGTTTTCTTTCCCTTTCAAATGCTTAATCTCGAAATCAAAACCACTCAAGAAATCCACCCATCGTGCCTACCTAGCATTTAAGGTAAGTTGACTGAAATAACTAGTCAAACTGTGATGATCCATCATTAACATAAAGTTTCTTTCCATCAGGTAGTGGCACCACATCTTTAAGGCGTGAATAACAGTTGTCAACTCCAGATCATAAGCAAAATATCTACGCTCATGTTCCTTTAACTTTCTGGATTCATAGGCAATTACCTTTCCTTCTTACATCAGTACCCCTCCTACCCCTTCCTTATTTGGCATTCTGTAGTCCATTTAAAAGTTTTTCCTTTTTTCTACAAAAGTGATAGGGTAAGACACTCTCGAAAATCCTTCCACAAACCACCTGTAGTAACCCGCTAATCCCATGAAGGATTTTATGTATACCATGTCCTTTGGCACAGGTCATTTCATTATGGTCCTTATCATTTCAAGATCCACAACGATCCCATATTTAGTGATTATGTATCCCAAGTATTGTATTTGTTCCTTAAAGAAGTCGCACTTGCTGTATTTGGCGTATAATTGGTGCTCTCAGAGAGTTTGCAAGACCAATCTAAGGTGCTCCTTGTGTTCCTCCATATTCTGGGAATATATCAATATATTGTCATTAAAAATTAACACAAACTTGTCTAAATACTGATGAAATATGTTGTTCATTAAGAACATAAAGGTTGTGGGGGTGTTGGTTAACCCAAAGGGTAACACCACAAACTCATAGTTTCCATATCGTGTTCTAAAATTAGTTTTGGCTATGTCTTCCTCTTTAATCCTGATTTGGTGTAACCTGATCGTAAATCAATTTTTGAGAACATTGTTGCCCTTTTACCTGATCAAAAAGTTCATCAATACAAGGTAATGGGTATTTATTCTTAATTGTCAATTTATTCAACTGACGATAGTCCATACACATATGAAGGGTTCCATCCTTCTTTTTGACGGACAGCACGGGGGCTCCCCATGGTGACACATTAGGGTAGATGTAGTTTTTGTCCAACAACTCCTGCAATTGCATTTTCAGTTCTGTGAGTTCTGGTGTGCTCATACGATAGGGGGCTTGGGACATGGAAGCTGCCCTTGGTATCAATTAAATAGTAAAATCTATGTCCCTTTTGGGTGGCAGTTAGGGTATCGCCTCCGGGAATACATAAGCAAATTCCTAAACAATCGTTATATTCTCCAAGGTGGTTGTCTTTTCTTTTGAGTTGGTGTACCCAACCTAAATAGCATAAATCTGACACCCTTTTATAATACACTTAGCCAGCTGAGAGGTGGTTATTGGTCGAATCTGTATGGGCCTTGGGATGCCTTGCATGTCACGTCCTTCTGCCAGCTCATTCTTGTAGTAAATAGTTTTTGTTTTGCAGTTTATAATGGGCTAGCATTTTTCCAGCCAATCCATGCCTATCAATACATCATATGATCCAAGTGGAAGTATGTTTAGATCTGCCATTAAAGGTTGACCTACTACTTCCAAAGGGTAGTTATTAACCTTGGCCAATACTTGTCTCTTTGACCCTGTTGCTAGTTGTACTGTCCAGGGGTTTTTAAACTTGACAGATTGCAATTTACTTTGCTCCACAATCTTAGGACTAACATAACTTAATGTAGCTCTAGGATCAATTAAAACAGATACGGTATAAAAATATTACCTTCAGAATGCACCACAGTTGGCTAGTACTCTACCTGACGGTCTTTGAGAGCAGCATTAATTTTCAGAATGCTCCTGGTTACATCTCCTACTGTTGATGCCTTGTGGATTTGCAAGACCTATTCTATGCCTTTACGATGAGGACAATTTTTTATGTAGTGTGCCCCTCCGCATCCCCAACACTATACTGGGGGTCTCGTTATTCCCTCATTGTCAACTCTGCCAGTTTTCTCGCTGACCCTCAATTCAATTGGTGGCTTAATTCTAATCTGGTTCTTTGGTAGATTTCTTTTATTTGGCCCATTGGAAAATCCCTTACTAGCACTGCCTCGATTTCCTTTATTGCCAAATGCAATCTTATTACCTTTCTTTTCCATCCATTTTCTGCGCAAAACTTTACCCTTCCATTTATTTTGCTGGTAGCATATCCTAGCCTTTTGTATAACCTCTTCCATCATTTTCGGGTTATAGAACTCAATTTTCTCCCTCATTACCATGGGTAAAATGCTAATGAAACACTATACTTTAGCCTTTTCTTCATGGATGTATGGTACATATCAAACCAAGGAGGTAAATCGAGTGATAAACTTATCCATGGTTTGTTGTCCAAGTTGCAAGTCATGAAACTCTCACTTTCTCATCATAAAATTGTTCCGTCAAATATCTTTCCTTGAAGTATTTTTGGAACTTCTCCCAAGTAATACTTTCTTCACTCATCCCTCGTACAATCTTGACCTCCTCTCACCACATGGTGGCTTTCCCTTGTAGTTGAAAGATAACTAACCGGGCCTTTAGATTGTGATCGTACTCATATAATTGAAAATATTTATTCATGTTAATAAGCTAGGCTTCGGCTGCTTCTTCCAATTCTCCATTTAAGTGTGGCGGTTTTGTTTTCTGGAACTCCCCTTGTAATTCTATCTACTGCCTTTTCGATCTCTAGTGCTCGGAGGCATTATCCGAATTTTCTTCTCGATTCTCTTCCCTTCCTTCTGACTCTTCCTATTCTCTGTGGTAGCCTTGTTCTTCTGACACCTGTTGCTGCTTAGGGTTGGGATTCAACGGGCACTGATTCTGCTTATTGGACAGGCTCTTCATAGAATTTTTTAATGTTCCAAGGTTAGCCTTGCATTGTGCTCCCTTAAGCGGGTCATCTCTCTTTTTAATTCCTAAACTATTTCCAGTATTGCAATATTTGTGCTACGAGCCTCTTCCCCTAACTATACCCATATTTCATGGTTATTTTTAGGGAATGCTCCAAGCCCTAAGCCAGTCATATTCCTATGTGCACTCTAACTGTTCTTCTTATAACCATTGTTGTCATGTTTCTCTGTGCTTAACAAATTAATAGATCAACAATAGTTATAATTCGAAGGAAAATAGTAACTAATGCATGGTTCATTTGCCAAAGGTCACAATCTTTTTAACTTGCTCTGATACCACATGTCATATCTCCATTCTATTATACAATGAAAATACCATAATATAACAACAACAAAAATTGATTTTCTAAAATATATATCACCGACGTTATCAACTATAGCGTTACTACACAAAACTTACATTAATCCATAGTATTACTACGACCTGTCCATTATCTGGGTTTAGTACCTATGGATTTGATACAAAGTACAGAGCATTGATTTCCTACTACACCACAAGGTTGTCGATAATTGTGATACTATTAGTCCTCTGTCCATTTCATTTAATAGATAGTCATACCATACCTGGATGACTCAGCTCGCACTCTGAACTTAATTTCCACCAGTCATTCTGGAATTTAATACTCTGCTTTATTGTTTGGATGGCATGGTAGCCATGTCAGGACACCTTGGGATCATTCACCGCATCAACAATGGAGGATATGAGTCTCCAATCTAATGACGATAATTTGTCCAGGTGGTTTTTCCATCCAACATGTTGGGTTGCACGTTTCATTTGCACCCTTCTCCCTTGGTGCCATGCTCTGCCTCTCCGCTTGCAGGTTACTTGGCATGAAGGGTTTGAGCATAGTGCACTTGGCTTGTCTCAGAAATGGCTGAAGGTTTCATGTACGTCGTTTACACATTCATGTTACAGGTATGATTGTATCCTTGGCTATACAGCTATGTAAAATTTATTTTCTCTAGACTAGATTTAGGTTGCTTCTGATACGTTTCCACTTTTTTTTGCAGGTTTAGAGGAGATTGATACGCTGTTCACCACTATTTTGAAGGTGAGGTAGCTTTCTTGCCTGTCATAGGAGTTCAATGGGTTTCGGGTAAGTTCATGGCTTCCTGCATGGTACCTTCTTGTTTTAGTCGAGAGGGTATAGTTACTCGGCTCGAGTTTGGAGTTCTAGCATTAGTTCCTTCCAGAAGAGCCAGCTCTAGCTTCTGCCTTGGTTTAATATGGCTTTATCGTGATAGGTGCTCACAGTTCTTTGATTTGTGGTGGGGTGTTTCTCCTATTACAACTGAGAATGTAGTTCAATTCTCAAGTCTGTTCAAGGATTTTGAAGGCTAGGGTTTTTATAATAAGCTGTGGATCAAGCCAGTTTTTACTCAGGACTTGTCCATCATGTACTGTAACTATGAACAAAGGATTTTAAGTTAATGTTTAAGGATTGCCGACCTTTTGGCGGATGTATTTATCTTGGTCTATGCCTAAGTGTTTGTTCTGCTTTGCTCTTACAAGACTAGATAATATATGTATTCCATTGGTTTATGTTAGCAATAATACATGGCACCATTTGTATTCATATTCACTTGCTATTTTTGCTCCTGTTCTATAGTACAATTATCATGGAAATGTTTACTTTGAGTTCTTTAAACTCCTACATTATTTATCATTCCTGCTAGCTTTTCCATTATCTGTACAATTTTTACATGGAAATGATTCATTCAAATGTATTTTTTTGTTAAATGTATGCTTAAATAGAATGGTTGCATCAGTTCGATGTCCTAAGCTTTTGTTTGTTTTTTCATTATTCTCTTGCGCAAATAAAAATTCCTCCACCATGGTCAACTCTCTTGTAATTACAAGAGTCGGGCGTGAGCAAGAACACCAATTTATCATTATCATTTAGGGTCTTGAATTTCAAAGGTAGGGTTTTCATGTTTTTTGAGCTTGCTAATAGCGGCTTTCCATCCGCCTTGCTATACGTGCATACTACTGTATTTCCATGACATTTTTTTTTTTATTCTTAGATCACACAAGTTCAAATTATCTGAGTTCCTAATTTCTACAGGTTCTTATCTACTCAAATTACCCTAAAACTAAGTTTGTACCTACTCTTATTGTTGGGTTCATAAGTGTATTTTGTATAGGGCCCCTCTTAAAGGCCTCGTCACTAACTATAATCAATGTCATCTATGCGTGTCTATTTGCGCAGTCCGTTGGTCTCAATTGGTATTAGACAGACGGAACCCACCAGTTCCGGTCAATATGTCTCTCTCACTGCTTGTCTCACAGTATTAAATTTGTTGTGCCATCTAGTCAAATTCTAAAGTACTTCCCCAGTAAGGATTTCTCGATGGAAAGAACTTGCATCCCATTCATAATCCAAGACCTTCGTTTTTCTCTACTACCTACGTATCTGATAAATTTGGAATTATAAATCCTTATAGTTCTATTGACAACAAAATCTCAACTAAATTCTAAATTTATATACCTTTATAGTTCTACTAACAATAAATTCTCTCATAGAATAAAAATTATAAAACTCTTATAATTCTACTGACAATGAGATTACAGATAATCCATAAATTGAAGAAAAGACTCTCGCTGTAACACTCATGATAAAACATACACACAGCTTTCCTTACAAAATAATGGTTGAAAGGTACTGCTTACCTCTGTTCTTGTACAATAGATCCCAACGATCTTAGTCACATTTACAACTTCAGCTTGTCATCCTCCTGTCCATGAGATTCGTCTTAAAGACCAAATCTCCCCCCAAGCCTCCTTACAAGACTCTGGTCTTCAGCAAGACTCTCGCATATAGTGCTAATACTATCTGGTCATCACTAGACTTAGCATTTTTTTTTTCTTTTTTCTGTCTGTCTCTACAGCACGGTTTTTTTCCTCTCCCTGAGCCCTTTTCTTCGAGCGTTCTTTAGTTTGGGGAGAAAATTAGGGTTTTCCCTTTCTTTTTTAGTGACAACTCCCTTTTTCCAACTTCTTTATGAGAAAGAAAATTAGGGTTTTCGCTTTCTTTTTTAGTGACAACTCCCTTTTTCCAACTTCTTTATGAGAAGTTACAAGCTGTTATTACTCAGTCATTCTCTAACTTTAGAAATTAACAATATTATTAACCAACCAGAAAAATAACAATAACAATATTATCCAGTTTTTCTTACAATGGTAACTAAAATATTTATTTACAACAAGTTCTACTTTTTTTATACAGTCTTCCTAGTCTAATCTCGGCAACTTTAGCGTTTCTACTTCTGTCTCACTTTCTCCCATTTTGATTATGATGTAGATATTTTCTTATGTGGCTATTAGTCCTTTCTTGGATAAATCATCTGTTATTTTGTTATCTGTCTTCTTGATGTTGTGAATGGATGGGTTTTAAAGGGAATTCCATATGTTTTTTTATCAGTCTCATCCAGCCTTGTAAGGAGCTCAGTTGGATATTGTGTTTTCCATTTACATGATCTATTAAGCATTTGGAGTCCCCAAAATTGTGTACTCTTGAAAAATCTAAAAACCTAATAAACCATAATAAATCCCAAAGAGCTACAACTTCTGCCTTCATGCTTGTTCCTTCTCCCCATACTAGTGAATTCTTGTTCTTATCACATCTTTAACCAGAAACTGCTCCCACATCTTCCTCCTTGAATTCTTTTTGTCTAGCATTCAGATGGACAGTGTGGTGGGTATTATGGGTGGCGTATATTGACGTGCGTAACATTCCAAGTAGAATAGGAATTTCGCATCTGTCAATTATAACGATATGCAACTCTGATATTTATTTTAATTTTATAACAAAGAATATTTACTTGCGAAACAAAAAATTTGGTTGTCTTTGGACAATTTGCCCATCAAATTTCAGAGCATTAAACATTGTGATTCAGAGTAATGAATATTCTGTATATTGCGGTGTGTAAAAGGTCTATATCTACACAAATGTAACACTGTTAATGATTTAATGCTGTACAGATGAGTGCTTAGTGCCAGCCTCAATTCATAATTCATACCATGAGATAATTTGGAATTTGACACTTGTTTTGACCGTAGAAAATAGGAATTATAACACAGAGAACATGAAAATAACTCCATATCGACATCAACTTCTACTATAGTTAACAGCCGGGACCATAACAGTCCAGGAGGAGTGACTTTTGAGAATTTTATACTGCTGCAGAACGTTTTGCTATGCAATCAAGATCGTCAAACAACAATACAAAGAAGATCTCAATATCCATTGCAATTTGTCATTTTTTCTTCTGCCTGTAGTTGGGGCAGTATGTATGATAAGTTCCATTTAACGATTTTTATTTTAGAAAAATGAAATCATATTGGTATGCGAGATTTTTTTGTTTCGAAACCAAAAATTGAAAAGCTCAAACCTTTTCGTATTCATCTGTATAAAAATATACATCATTCTATTATTTTGGATTGAAATCTATAATCTCCTCTGAAAAAGCACATATTCTTAACTCTACAATATCCTAATTAATATTGTGATAAGATAAATCGTTTGATCAATTACCATTGCATCTCTAGTTCTTCATTTACATAGGATTGGCTAATGAAAACATAGTACCTCACAAATTCCTCTATGGTTTCAGAGGATGGGTTGGGATGAGTGTGAACCAACCATAAGACATGTTCGAAACTCTCCACGTCGTAAGGGATGGTGAGGACGCCACTCTGATCCATTCCAAATTCCTCCTCCGATCTCCGCAGCAGAGCGCGTATAAGCGGGTGATTCAAAAAAGAAATGCCCACAAAATATCATTTTCTCTGCTTCCCTACATCCAAAGGGAAGCATCCTTCTGGAGTGACGCATGAGGAGGAATCGTGAGATTGAGAATGAGGGAATGTTTGAGCACGGCAAGGCTCCAACCTCAGTGAGACATAGCTGAAAGCACACTTACGCTCTCGCAACAAAAGCTTTGATACCGTCCTCGTGATAGACTGCCTTCTCATTATGAGGGAGGCTGCATTTCTGTGGAGGGGTTTTGCGACTATAAATCCCAAAACCGTGAACGCAGCAAGCCAGAATTTTTGACGATGCCGGTCTTCGCCGATGTTGCCTCTTCTTGAGAGCCGTATAGAAAGTACTTGCTGGTTACGGCGACTGGCCGTGGGCATAAGATTCGGGAATTGGACCATGTCCGTCTGATTCTCGAATATTTCGGGAATCAATACTTGACTTAACTATTTCTCGAATATGTTTCATCTATTAATTAAGAGGACCTAGCATCGTCGATGACAACACATGGTTTTCTGATCTGATTCTATTCATTTTCCATGCAATTATGCAATTTGGTGATCAATTTGGCCACATAGTGTTGGACATCAATTTGGTGATCATGGCCGCACATGGTCAATCTAGAGAACGCTATCGCTTGGGTTCAGTATGACCTTAACTTTGGATTTTGTAAGTAGGTAGTGAAAATGATGGGAAGAAATTAATTTGTTTATAAATTTTGAAAATATTTCCGAATAAAAAGAAAAAACAATTTTTTAATTTAATTTTTAAATATTATAAAATTTCAAAAATTTTCAAAATCTACCTAATAAAATTTACAATCAAAATAAATATAATTTTCTCCATAATAAGTATTAAGCATGGTTATTAAATTAGACACATTAGCCCCCAAAAATAAGAAATTTGAGAGATAACAAGCTAGTTTCAGTTCAGTAATAGAATATTAAATGGACCAACTATTTTGTCAATAAAAAACTGTAAAATGGAGCAATTTGCTATAAGAATACAACCGCAAAACTCCTCCACCTCTTTAGCAAAACAGGTTTTTGGAATATAGCAATTACCACGTTGCTGTTCACAGTGAAACAATGGGCATGGTGTGGGATTGGGTTAGCTAATTTCATCACCAATGGAATGGTTAGTTGGTTGATTCCAATTTTATTATGGTTGAATACATTTAAATTTGATAATTATATGGTTTTAATGTTCGTTGTCTTTAATATTATCCTAGGGATTTATTTAATGCTTGCTTATAAATTTTTAATTTAAAGTCTATATTTTATTTTTCATTTTACTTTTGTTATTATTAGATTTTATTTATATTGAATTTTAGTTTTGAAATTGATTGACCAAAATAAAGAAGGGACTACACAAGAATTCAACTTTGTTGTTGATGGTCAAACTTTTCTTTAGGTCAAACTTTTTTTATCGGTCAAACGAAAAACAACAATATGTTAATTTGGAGGAATTATTAGAGTTATTTTCACAATGAATTTGAAGATGGTGTAAAAATATGAAATGTAGACAAACCAATTAGGTTTCCCAATATATATTTTTTCTTATAGAAATTATCTCTAACTATGCGAATTTTGATTTTTCCTATATGTTATTTTTCCAACAAAGTATAATGCAAATGTTACCATTAGTGCAGCCTCTGAATACCTAAATTATGGAATCTTGTTACAAAACTTTGTAGAGTTGTACAAAACATTGTCCTTGTGCACAACCATTTTTTCAAAATTTATGATCTTAATTTTATAATTTTTAAATTATGAAGTCATTGTATTCTTGAAAATACACGACCTTCTATTAGTGCAATTGAAAATGGCCTTAACATTATCAAACAATCTTTTTTTAGATTATACATATCTTAATGTACTCCACTGCACCATATAACTTTTCTCCAAATGGTTAAGGCCAAAAAAGTTATGGTGGAAATAGACCAGGGATGTATTTTAAGTTTCTGATATATTTCAAGAGAAAAGTGTATGCCAAATAGTAAGCATTATTAATTTTAAAAAAATATATATATGTTTAGAATTTACAAAGTCAACTTTGTACGTGTATGTTGTTTAATGGACAATGAATTTTTCTAAACTATAGAAAAATAATGTTAAAGACAGAGGTATATCTACATTTTCTCAAAAATTGATGATTTCATGTATTTGAAGCCCCAAACACCATATTAGGGATCTTAAACCTATATATGATGCAACTAAGTCATCATGCACATAAGCTTCCTACTAGGAAAAATTTAGATTCAAAAAACCATATGGACGTTCCTAACACTAAAAATGCATGCACGTTTCTAGCACAAAAAATGAGTGTTCCTAGCACTAAAAACATGTGCTCGTTTGTAGTACTAAAACACATGCATGTTTATGGAAGTAGGAATGTGTGCACATTCTTGCAGTTAGTGACTTTAATGCAGGATAAATGTTTGAGGTGTGGGTGGGGATGGGGAGGGAAAGAGAGGGCAGGATAAAGGGGCGAAAAGAGAGAGAGAGAGTTATAAACAATGGAAATCATGACACTACTGAGTGGGGGGGTGAATTAAAAGTGTGTCCAAACTATTAAATTCTTCATAAATTATACTTTCAATCACTTTAGCAATAGTTCATGGATTAGAAACACAACTCAATCATAATAAACATAATATCATAAGCACATGAGCAACATAAACACAAGACATCAATCTTCCCTTTATTACAAGCTTCAACTTGATTGCATCAATGCCCCACAACTTACCACTTGTACATTTATCAACTACTACTAAAAGCAATTTCTATCTCTACTTGTCTATCAGCTACCATTGAAAGGGACTACTACCCCTGCACATTTACAAGTACTCATTGGAAGGGACTCTCTCCCCTACTTGTTTATCAGTCTTTGTTGAAAGGGACTCTTGCCCCCAAACTTTTACAAGTACCCACTAGAAGGAGATCCAGCCTCTATTCTACAAGGTACCACTTGTTAGCCTTGTTGATTAATTTTTCATCCATTTTCAAACTAGAACCACCAGACCTCTTACCTCATAAACAAGTAAAATTTTCTCACTGCAACATCTCACAAAACCACCACACAAACACCTTCAACAATCTCTAATTACTGATGCACACACAGCTACTTTAAGAAATCTTTCATTGTTGAAAATATCACCTTTCAGATACCAAGATTGGTTTCTGATACACCTTTCATGTATACAATCATCTATCACACAACTACTTTAAGAAATCTTTCATTACTGAACAAATTATATTTCAAATTCCAAGATTGGTCTCTGATACACCTCTGATGTATACAATCGGCTCTCACACGTAGTCTGCAACACTTTTTTGCTCTTTCACAATCTTTTGCATTCCTCCTTCAGATACCAAAATTGGTTTTTGTTTCACCTTGATGCATACCACCATTATGCGTCACGTTGCACCAACAACTATCATCTATAAGCTCTAATCTACCCCATTGCTCTACTTCTCAAATTTTGCTTTTAAAAATTTCTGGATTGATATTTTTGGCTTGAATATTTGGTTAAAATGTTCATTGGTCTGTTGTATGGTTTTCCTATTTTTCCCTTTGTTCTACTCACAAATTTTCCTCTGAACTTGTTCCTTAAGTATTCTTTTTCTCTTCACCTGTTACTTCAATAATTTCTAAGTTAAACTATTTCTTTCCTCAATTCTATTGAGTTAAAGGTTTTAGCGAGGTTTTTC
Organism: Pinus taeda; assembly: GCA_000404065.3. NCBI lineage: Eukaryota > Viridiplantae > Streptophyta > Pinopsida > Pinales > Pinaceae > Pinus > Pinus taeda. The sequence goes on from APFE031438335.1 coordinate 86,987, forward strand.
TAAATTTGGTGCACCTCCAGTTTTACAGTCATTGCCAAGTATGCCTCTTAACTATTTTTTTCTACCAAAACTCCAAGTGTTCTTTTTAGTGCCAAATCAAGATGCCAACTTTTGTTATGTTTGGTTTAACTTCCAAACTTCAAGTGTTGCTAAACTAAAGCTACCAACTAATTTGTCCATGCCAGTGCATTACGTCATATCTTATTCCAAAAACAGTTGTCGACTTGTTCATGCCAAAGACCAAAGGATTTGTTAACAATCACTACTGCCAAAATAATTGTCGACTCATATATCATGCCTAAGAACTTTTCTATAGGCCCAAAGGCCTTTGTGGCCCCTTTTTATGTCTAAAAGAAATTCCTACCAAAACTAACGAATTCTGCCTTTAGACCCTTTTTCTCTGACACCTATTGATTTTCCTGCCATAGGACCAAGTGTGATGACCATTGGCTAGACCCTTTAGGCACTAAGCTTATGTAAGGTTGCTGGGGGCTTATTTCCTGTGTTAATGGCTTCACACCCTTGGTCTTTAGTCTATGCATGAAATGGATGTTGGTGCTAATGCTTGAAGCCTGAAACCCCTGATCTTGGAAATTTTCTAAACTGTATTATTAAAAAGATATGGGATCTAGACTTTCGGACATGACCCACCTGTACTCCTCCATTGTGAAATGTTCTTTTCTAGGTCTTCTTTGATTGGTTACTGCTTTGTATCTCTCTATGTCGATGTTTCCTACTCCTTTGAGAAACCTGTTTGTGGTTTCTGTCACCCCTTGCTAGTTGTTTATGGTATTGAGAGGGGGGTGTCATAATTAACCTACGTCGTCGATCTGTCAATCGGAGGTATGGGAAATTCGTCAATTTTGACACTTGTTTACACTTTAACTAATGTCTTGTGGACCCTGTCCGAACTGTCTCTGGTGCGTCGATGGGACACATGAGGCTCAATTTGCCAACAACATTGTCTGGTGTTTAACTATTTCATCCCAATCTAAATCCTTACAAATCAATGTGCTTTCCACTATTGTCAGAAACACAACTTCGCTAGCTCACATCATGTTATTGGGAAATCTAGTGTCCATGCAAAGCTGCTAGTCCCAGTAAGACGGGTAGCTATCTTAGAAACAAACAAACTAAAGTTACTTTTGTTTTCCTTTATGAGAAACAGATAGGAGAGGAGCAAAGAATACCAACCTCGATCTTTTTCTTGGTTCCTTGCTTGTTCCTTCTCTCCTCTGATAGATCTTTGCTGCTCCTTCCTTGATTACCCCGTTCGAAGAGTACCTGTAAAATCAAAGCAGCATAATACCTTCAAAGTACTGGGATCTACAATCATAAACAATATAGGACTAGATATATATTAACCACACAAATGCATATATCATCAAACATACAAGAATGTGGAGGAAAACTTGAATAGCTTTATTAATAGAAAGAGTAGAAGAGAGGATTACAACCCATTGATCTGACCCAACGTCAACCTCCTCCAAGCATGAAACCCCTTCTTCACCTCATGAAAATCTAGATCACCCAACACTATAATGTTCCAACTAGGAAACCAAAAAGTACTTCCTTACAAGATGCAAAATTCCAGCCTCTAACTCTGGATCTCTGGGATGAGGGATCCATATATAGATATTTGCAGAGGTGTGAGTCAACTCTGGGTTTTTGATTAGTGTCATTCCACTGATAGTTCTTGGCTCCACTTGGAGATTTCATTGATCTCTTACTCATCCCTGGGCGAATTCTGAGAGGCAAGTGTCATATGAGAAGTTTCTAGAAGATTCCTTGGTCATCCACTTAACAAAATGTCTCTGCCATTTGTCTATTATCGCTCATCGCAACCTATAGAAGGAATTTTTAGTATGCATCACACCTCCTGTGTGTAGTAGGTGCGATGCATTGCACCCTGACCATGGAGCAATTGAGATGGTCCAGTTTTGACAAGTTTTGAGTAGTTTTTCATGGAGAACTTCTGGGAGATGATGTAATCAGCTGACCTTGCTCCTTTGGGGTATGAAACAACATTTTTAGGGACTTAGAAGCCCTTGGTTTATCGACATCTGTGATTGGGGTTGCAGTGCCCAAATATGTCTATAATAGTTGCCCCCTAAAGCATGAGGTCGTAAATCTTTTGATGTTGGGCGAAATGCTTTATCATGAGGATCCGAGGTTTTTTGAACTAGAAGGTGACCTATAATAAGATATAATACAAAAAAATATCTTCATAATATTTTCATGATCTAGCTAAGGCGGGCATTCCCATGCTCAGCTTTATAAATTCATTTTCATGTACATAGGACAGACAATCGTCTGTGTGTAAGACTGATGATTCCGATAGAGCCATCATCCTTTGATTTGGATGATCATCTGTGCAGCAATGATGCACATTTGATGTATTTATTTTCCTGAATATATCATAGCTCGGATGGATGAAACTAGATCCGGGGTCTTCAAACTCGTCCAATCTTCGCCAGAAGTACAAGTCGATCCATGTGAAAAATGTTTTGGAGTCGAACATGGAAAGACATCACTTGATTACCATCCAGTGATGTAAGTTGTTAATAGGCACAAGAGGAATCACCGATAATGATGATGATATTCAAGGTACTATAGTACAATTCACGTGGTGTGAAAATGATACTTGGCGTCAAACACCACACAAAATCTTTTGGTCGAAGGCCATTGATGTAAACCTATTTCCGGAAGTGAGAAACTTGCCATTGAGGCATGCAAGCTTCAAAGTACTAAAAGGGTTGTTCCTAGGTCGACTTCTTGGATAATGAGCTATCGTCGACAAGAAGCGACCTGTCATAGGAGGGCCTTAATGAATCCCACATCTACGACACGAAACGGAGCAAATGATTTTGTGGAGGTGAAAACGATCTGATGATACATGGTTCAGAGTGGCGGTCATGAAAGAATGAAGGGTGAAGGTATTGCAGTGGATGAGACACAAGCTGGGTTGGTGAATTCCCTGAGCAACTTCTCTTGAACATATCGGCGACACTGAAATGGATTGGTAGCGTTAACCCCAAAAATTTATGGTACGGTGGACCAACGGTAATATGACCAGTGAAAGGAATAACCTAACCCGACTCAATCATGGTAATGGAGTGAAAGTGTCATGTTCAAGAGAGACTTGCTACCAATAAAGTTTCTTCAATTTTTCTTCCAAATTTTTCCCCAGTCATTGCTGACCAACACCTCTTTATTTTTGTAAAGCTTGAGGAGGATAACATATGCTTGTTCTATAATTTGCCCTTCGGGCAAACCCGTCGCTATGTTTTAATGATACTAGCAACAATGAAACTCATTCTTGTCTATATGGACAAGTTTGTCGCTATTGGTTTTGACGAGTTTAATGACAAAGATAACTCGGCCTTTTTCAATTTTAGAGAGTCTAAAAAGGAATGGAAAGGAAACTCCAGTAATCCTTTTTCATCATATAATCCCTTAAGTATGAAAAAGTATAAAATAATATAAAAGGGATCAATTTTTGATCGTTTTAACTACCAAACAATACAAGTGCTCAATCTATTTGTGTAATGATCCCTCAGTTCCAAAAAGATTAAAATCTAGAGGAGGGATAGCACTTCCAATGATTTTAACGAGCAGGAGAGGCCAATTGCTCGGCAATCTTTTCATATTTTACGAGTCAGATGAAAAGAGCTTAAAGGAGACTCGCTTTTTGAAGAACGAGTGATATTTTTGGGTAGCAGCTGGTTCCAGATAAGGTTTGGAACTTTCCAATCATGACAGTGTCAAGAGGATGGATAACAAAATCACTTGTTCCTCAAAAGGGTAAACAATCAAATGGAGGCATATGATCGGCTAAAATAGAGTGAATGTGATGGTAAGAACACTACCAAGGCTTAAAAGCTGATGATAATGCATTCGCAATGGTTATTTATTGGAGGTGGGTTCATTTTTTAATGAGCTTAAACTCTGGTGGAACAAATGCTCATTGCTAGGTTTGATTTTTAACGAGCTTGAACTTGGCGTAAAATTTCTCGTGGCAAGTTTATTTTTTAATGAGCTTGAACCCTGCAGTAACACTTCTCGTGGCGAGTTTATTTTTTAACGAGCTTCAACCCTACGATAATATTGCTCGTGGCCTGGTTTATTTTTTAATGAGATTGAACCATGTGACAACATATGCTCATATTTGTTTTCATGTTTACACAAGCTTGAAAGGAAAAACTATGCTCGTTACAAATTCGCATGCCCCCAGCATAATGACGCAAATCAAGGTGCATGCCCCCTAAGCTTCATTGTATTCAACGAGGTGGTTGGAATGAAGGTTTACTTTCGATATATTTGAAAGACTCGACTTGGAAAGGGAGTTGTTTCATTTTTTAAAGAGGTCAACACAATAAAAGAAATATCCTCATGGCGAACTTTGATCACAACTCATAAGGGGCCACAAAGGAAAGATCTGGTTCCAATGCCCCTAATATATAATGTACAACATCACTGAATTGATCGTCAGATGATGTAGCTATGGTAGGGCTTTGAGGCAATACCTCGTGATGATCTACACTATCAAAATGTTTAGAGTTCTTCTTCATTTTTGTTGATGTAGAAGATATCATGTGACAGGTTTCCACTATGGCTACTTCTTCCAGATTACTCGGAGGCGGAAGGGAAAAAGTCCCCATTAAGGAAGGGTCTTTTAGGAGACCTACTCCAATATTTTGAAGCGATTGAGAGCTTACATGGATCAACGGAATGCTTCCGGTAACTTGAGAACTGTTGGGGAGAAAGGTTTGTTGATCAACTATTGTAATTCCTCCTTGAAAGGGAAATGCAATCTTTCTAAAGTAAGTTGACACAACAGCAACCATAGCATAAATCCAGGGCCTTCCTAGTAGGATATTGTAATCGAGGTTTCCATCGATAACTTCGATGCCAATTTCTATTGTCTTGCCCCCCAGTTCAACTTGCAAGTTACTTAATATCACATATGGAATTAATGTTCTTCCATCGAACATTTTTACTGTCATTGATGATCGTGACAAGGGTGGAGAGCCTAAAGTTTTCCAGCAACTCATTGACATAATAAAGGTAGATGCCCCCTCATCAATGATTGTTCGATGAACAGTTTTGTTGAGGGATTTTACCAGTATGAGGAAAGGGAGCTGGGCGAGTAACTGAGATTCATATCCTTTATGATTAAAGGCTAGTAGATTGGAATCTACTGGATCAATCCCACCTATCGCTGATAACAAAGCCTTCTTTTTGGAGGGGCAATTCTGAAGTACTTCAAGTGTCGACATAGCAAATGGCGATTTAGCCAAATCCTCCACTATATTATAATTCTATGTTGCTCAAGCACGAGGATTAAACGTTGATTTATAAATAATCCCTTAGGTAGTTTTATTGTTAATTCAGGAATGATTGGTGGAACAACTTCTCGCAAAGTTGTTGTCGAACTACCAGGTTGATCTGTAGCCTTGCCATTCGACGACTGTGGATTTCCATAATATTTATTCCTTGTTGATATCAAAGCATCATTTTGGTGTTTTGAGATGGATAAAATAAGTGCTTGGGATGGGGAAGCATTGTTGCTAGCAACCAGATTGGTTCTCGAGTTTTTAAATAGATCAATCAGTACCGTTGAGGTTTTTGAACTCTTAAAAAGTTTCTTAACTTTAGCTTTATGTGGACAATCTCTCATCCAATGATCCTCATTGCATATCTGACACCCCAAAGGGGGTTTCCTTTGCCTAGAAGAGTTTACAGAATATTTTTCAGGAGATGACTCATCCTGCTTCTTATTTTTCCCTTTATTTTTCTTCTTGCCTCCTGGTTGCTTCGGTTCTTTGCCTTTGTCGATCGGCACGGCATTAACCTCCGAGGTGAGAAGTTCTTCATTTGCATTTTGACTAGAAACCGTATGAGCTTTCCTCGATGTAGCCTTTACAGTTTTCGTGCTAGTCGTACCTATCACACCATCGCGGGCATGAGAGTCTCTGTTTGATTTAGGAGGAGGAGGAACGGAAAACTCTAGTCTAGGAGCATTAATAATTTTGTCATAGAGTGTGCCAGACTGAGTATAGATCAAGTCTAGATATTGCGCATGAGCAATGACTTGCTCTTCAATGATGACCCCTCCCTTTGCCACATCTTATATGATAGAAGGTAATAATGACTTAATAAACCATTCAGCTAGCAGTTGATCAGGAATATATGTTTTTACCATTCTACGATGACACTGCCACTGATGAATATGATCAGATATGTGAGTGATCGTCGTCTGTTTGAAATTGGTAAGAAGCTCTGTTCTTGTTTTGTACCTTATTGGTAACTTAAAATGGGTTTAAAAGTTTGTGGCAAGGGTGTTGAAGTTATCAAATGAAGCTCTAGGCAATTCAATGTACCATTTTCCTGCCAGACCAGTTAACGTTTGTTGAAAAAGGCAAAGCCTAATCGAATCATCATTGAGAGTGTTGGATGAACACTGCAAATGAAAGGTCATCACATGATTCGACGGGTCTTCACCCGGATTTCCATTAAATTTAGGAATATCTTACGAAAGTTTATGAGGAATCACCAGCCACCAAAGGGCATAAGAAATTGGATCATTTGTTAGCCGATTTAGATCTGGTAACTCTAAAGTCACCACGAAGGGCAACTATTGATTCAGGTTTGGTGAAGCATACCCAAGATAAGATGGGATTTCCTGAGCAGTGGGTCTTTGCATACCAGCATAATGCATTTGATGTTGATAACTTTGATAAGGTTAATGGGCATAACCATTTTGATATGATTGTTGTTGACCGTTTTGAATATACGGCTGCCCATTACTCGTAAAGACTTGTTGCTCAGATCCTTGGTAAGCTTGTTGGAATTGCAGTTGTTGATATTGCACCAAGATGAGGGGTAATAGTACCCGTTTGAACCTAGGTCGCTCCGGTTAGGGAGCCACTAATCATTGATTTTGGTTGTGTCGTGGAGAAAGGAGGTCGTTTTATTATGACCTGAGAAACTTGAGGTTGGCATACAATAGGTAACACTTGTACTTGCGACACTGTCACAATGGAAAGTGTAGTGGGGATATTTGACACAGGTAGGCTTTGTTGCATTGAGTATACAATTCTTGGTTGTTGAGGCAGTATTAGCACCCAACCGCTGGATGTAATTCCAGCATGACCCGAATTTTGTTGTGAACTCCCATATGGTTGTTCTCCTAGAGGAAACAATGAAAGGGCATACTGCCGCCCATATGGTGGAAATTTGGTGCTCAAAGGAATGATTGGCCTTTGGGGACAGGACTGCCCAAATTGATACTGTTGCAAAGGATCAATTTGTTGAGACTCAACATAAGAGATTTTGGATATTATTCCAGACGAACAAACGGGAACAGACCATACTTTCAAAACAGTCCCTGGATGGACTCCATTTAGTGGTTGATAGCTAGTTGGGATAGATGGTACACCAACGAACATTGTTGGAGTAGCAGCAGGAGGTTCTGCTACTGTTGTGTTAGATGACACAGTCCTAGATGTTGACAGTTGTTCAGACATATCTAGTCTATCCAAAATATTTCCTAGCAATTCTATAGGAACTTGCGATGAAGGGAGACTAACTTCTGATGAAGAAGGATATAGGGTGATTCGGGCTCCAAAATGCAATGGAGTACTGGATGGAGGATCCTCCACAATCTCTTCTATATCAATCAATCCAGGTGGGAGAGGTAGACCGTCATGTCCATAAAATATTTCTATTGCCGAAGAAGGTATAGACTCTGGAGCGACAGTTGTTGGAGGGGTAAAACCTTCCGAATTAGCTGTAGATGGAGCCGATTTAGGAATAGAAACATTTACCATTCCACTAGGATTAGTTCTAATGTCCTCTTGTGGCCGCGGAACTTCTTCTGTAAAGGCAGGGATACCAGAGATGGTTGGAGTAACCAGAGTCCCTGAGGATGTTGGAACACAAGTTCTAAGGAAACCAGGGGACTTTGATTTGGTTAAATGAGTTCACTTTGTCTAGAATAGTTTCGTTTCTAGAGTCAAAGATGATTGACTCGTTAATCTCCACGAACGATGGGGTTTCGATTGACTTTCTTCCACGATTGTAGATTACTTGATCAACTCAAAATAAAGGGGAAAAAGTGATTCTAAATTTAATGAATTTTAGACACTTTGACACAACTTGCTTTTTCAATTTTTAAAAGTCGAGAAAAATCTAAAGATGACTCTAGTCACCTTCGATTTTTAATGAGCCTGAAGTGACAAGTGCTCAGATGGACATTTTCCTTTAAGGAGTCTGAAAAGGAATGAATGAGACTACTCTGGAAATCTAAACAGAGGGATTACCAAACCAATCGCAAAACTGTAGAATACCTTTTATGGTACGGTAGTCAATCTTCCCGAATGTTGTGTTCAATGCATTACGATCGATAGGGCGGAAGACACGGCTTCCTAAGGATAAAGGATATAGCCTATTGTGGTCTCCCAATATATACTTGATGGTACGTGGGAGCACAAGTCCGTACTAGCACTTGTCATCTCAAAGAGGAGGAATCACCCAACCTATGATGAAAGAAATAGTTACCAGGCTTTACGACGCCAGAATACATCTCTAACCTAGACTTCTAAATGTTGTGCATTAGGTTCCAAAGAATTTTTATGTTCATTGAATTTATTTTACAGTTGATCTTTCTTAAGAATTTTGCCTTTTAGGTTCACCACGTGATGTAGATATACAATTCCTAAAATGCAATCTAAGATGATAAACAATCGTTGAATCTTCTTTTTGGAATGAAAATCCTAGCTACTAAGGAAAGAGAAGTGGGATTCTTTCAACATAGAGCAGAGAGCACATACTAGATGCACTATCCTAAATCAAAATCAACGAGTAGTCTAAATGCAAATGCACATGCATGTATTTGTTTTCACTTTCTTAATGTGTGAATGACAAAAAGAATGCTAAGTATAAATCTGAATCATTTCAAGCGACAGTACTAATGATTTTATTTTCAAAAGACGAAGGAAGATAATGATGACACTTTGTGATTTTGAATTGAAAACTACTCTCGACACTTGAAAAAATACTAATTCAAATCAAATACAAGAGTAATAGTGTAATCGACCATCAAGAATAGTATTATTCTTTTCTTTGATTGAAAATTACACTTGCGACACTTCCAAATCAAAATACGACAGTTTGATTACGCTACTTCTTTGTAAAGGAGAACTATAAATGGCGAACAATACATAAAAACATTTATAGTTCTTTGTACTATGGAGGCTGAATCATGCCAAGGAAAGGAGTTTCCAAAGTGGTATACTAATCACAGATAGCAAAACTCCTGAATAAAGCTGAAGAGAGTGAACAAAAAAACAAAATCTGGAAGCAAAAGAGGTCTTATCTGATCATCGCACTTGTAACACAGGGAAAGAGTGATGCATCTCACCTACTGCACACAGGAGGTGTGATGCATGCAGATTCCCAAGAGGAGAAGGTGCGATGGTCCAGGGATGAGACTTCAACTTGGTTCTTGGTCATAGTTTGCAGCTTATTTTATGGATTTAGGCTGAGCTAATGATAGTAAGTAAATGCAAATCACAGGGGCTGATCTAATGAGGCTACTTGAGCCACCACCAGGGCAATTAGGATATTTGCAAATCAATTGTTCAGTTTATAAGCAAAACTCGGAGATAGACTGAAGCAACATTGATCTACTTTGCACTTGCATAGCAAATGCAGTTCAAAGGCTAGGTGGCTTGACTTCAGGCTCAGTCTATAAGTTTATAAAGCAAACAAATATAGACAAGCAAACAAGCTATTCTCTCCCCAGTGGAGTCACCATTTTGTTATTGGGAAATCTAGTGTCCATCCAGAGCTGCTAGTCCCACTAAGACAAGTAGATATCTTAGAAACAAACAAAATAAAGTTACTTTCGTTTTCCTTTGTGAGAAATAGATAGGAGAGGAGCAAAGAATGCCAACCTCGATCTCTCACTTAGTTCATTGCTTGTTCCTTCTCCCCTCTGACAAATCTTTGCCGCTCCTTCCTTGCTTACCCTATTTCAAAGAGTACCTGTAAAGTCAAAGTAGCATAATACCTTCAAAGTATTGGGATCTAAAATCATAAACAATATAGGACCAGATATATATTGACCACACAAATGCATATATCATCAAACATACAAGAATGTGGAGGAAAACTTGAATAGTTTTATTAATAGAAAGAGTAGAAGAGAGGATTACAACCCATTGATCTAACCCAACATCATCCTCCTAGCATGAAACCCCTTCTTCACCTCATGAAAAGCTTAGATCACCCAACACTATGATGTTCCACCAGGAAACCAACAACACTTCCTTACAATATGCAAAATTCCAGCCTCTAACCTCTTGATCTCTGGGATGAGGGATCCATATATAGATATTTGCAGAGGTGTGAGTCAACTCTGGGTTTTTGATTAGTGTCATTACACTGATAGTTCTTGGCTCCACTTGGAGATTTCATTGATCTCTTACTCATCCATGGGCGAATTCTGAGAGGCAAGTGTCATATGAGAAGTTTCTAGAAGATTCCTTGATCATCCACTTAGAAAACTGTCTCTGCCATTTGTCTATTCTCACTCATCACACCCTATAGAAGGACTTTTTAGTATACATCGCACCTCCTGTGTGTAGTAGGTGCGATGCATCGCACCTTGACCATGGAGCAAGTAAGATGGTCCAATTTTAGCAAGTTCTGAATAATTTTTCATGGAGAACTTTTGGGAGATGATGTAATCAGCTGACCTTGCTCCTTTAGGGTATGAAACAACACTTTTAGGGACTTAGAAGCCCTTGGTCTATGGACATATGTGATCGGGGTTGCAGTTCCCAAATATGTCTATAACATGTCATCCCACTAGTCTCTTCTATGGTCTCTTCACCTTCTAAGTATGGACCACCTAACAGTTCTGATCTGCTGAGTTGGAACCCAGATGCCCTAGTGCCTGGAGCTTTTTTGGAATTTATTTTCTAAAGAGTTATGGGATTCTAACCTTCTTGGATTTCATGTTTCAAGGTTTATGGGGATCCAGGCTTCCATGCCTACTACCCTGGTGTTGTAGTGGCTACAAACACCCTCCAAAATTTTTCCTTATCTTTGTTTTGGAGCCTCCCTACCAACCATTCACAACATCATGTCGTTCCTTGTCAAGTACACAATCTTCAGTGATTTTCTTGCAGAATGATAGTGTGTCCATTAGAGCTTGTTACATTCCCCTCACAGGCTGTTCTTCCGGACTTGGTCCAGTTGCAGGCTGAGCAGCTCCCCCAAGAAATTGCACAATTATGGAGGGCAACTAGCCTTCCCTCCAGAAATTGTGCAGTTTTGTTTGGCAACCAGCTAGGCTCTAAAATTACGCAAATTTTCTAGTTAAGCCTCACAGAGAAAATTGCATAATTCCTCCTAGTAGGGATGCTCAGCCCAAGAATTGCGCAATCTTAGTTAGAAGCCAGCTGCTCTACCTAGAAATTGTACAAATATCCTGGGCAGCCAACCCATCTCCGTCCTAGAAATGTGCATTTTTTCCCAGCAGTTGTGTAGGCTCTTTCATGTGTAGTTGGGTTGACCAGTTCCACCTAGGACCAAGAAAACTTGACTTGCATGCATGGGCTACCTTTTCTCGGAATAGAAAAAGAAACATGAAAAAATGCATGCCTAGATTATAGGGAGCTGCTTTTAGCAACTAGAGATTACATGCAAAGATCATTTTAGAATATTTCCTCCAAGTGTCGCTTTTTCCTAGATTTGTGGCATGGACGTCATGAGCCTCAAATTTATTTATTCAATGTTTCAGAACTGACTTCTTCACATCGATCTTGGAGCTATGACATCCCACAGCACATCCAGGACTCTTCGAAACATCTAGCTCATCTATTCATATGTAAGTGGTCTTAACTATTCTTTTGTAGCATTTCTATCACTTTTTCTGCTTTCGCTTGTGTGTGTTTTTTTTTCTTGATTTCTTTGAACGCTTGTTGTTGTTTACATGCATACTAGCTTTTACTAGCACCGTTTCAGTTTTCATTAGCATCTCACTATTGTCGCATGCATGGAACTATTTTGCATGAACAGTTGTCGATTCGGTGACTCGCTTCACCCACATGCATGTTGTTCTATTTTCTGAATCTTTCATTCAATGTTTTCATGCATGATCAATCACTCCTACTTACACTTAGTATCGCCATGCATTCACAATCACATTTTATTTCAGTTTCCCGTTGGCGAGTCTAGGCACCCTTGGCTCAGACTCTACCTCACCAAGACAACATTACGCAATTTGGAGAAGGAAGGCTTTGTCTTCCTCTCAAGAAATGCACATTTATGCCCAATGACTATCCGACAGTCTTGCATTGCGCAATTCTGAGGGACAGTGAATACTGGCTCAAAAATTTTGCAATGCAGTCATTGAGCCTACAACCATTGCCAGCTGCCAGCTGAAATTGCGCATTGCACAATTCCAGTAGCCAACAGTCGGGTTGGATTATGCATTGCACAATTCTAGCAACCATTTATGCCTCCCAAAATAAATTGCATAATATTTGCCAGTCAATCCCCAAGTATGTGTTATGTCGTTCCTCAAGTTTGCTTTGGTTTTCACTGATAGATTTCTTGCCATGCATGTCACTTTGTCTCTAGATCTTGCAGTTGTTCATCCACATCTTAGCAGTACAGGATCAATGGCCTCCAAGAGATCAGGATCAAAGGACACTGATGGAAGTGCAACTAGAGTAGCAGTTGAGCGAGTGTCTACAAGTTTGTCGATCTATGAAGACACCAAGCTAATTGTAGACAAGGACATAAAGTTGAAATGGGAAGAGGTCAATGATGTTTTTGCAGGCACATTTGGGGAAGACCTCAGAGATCGCCAGGTATATGTGAACATTCACAAGTCTAGCTTGTACTGATTACATGCAGATACCCCCCGTTCCCATGTGCGAACATGATACATTGGATCATCTCGCACACTAATCATGAGACGATGAATTTTAGTAGTGTCAGCGGGATGAAGATTCCAACCTTCAGGGCACAGGATTATGATGAGATGTATGATATGTCAGAGCCCATGATCACCATGGAGACTCCCTTCAGCATACCCAACAACAATGCCAACTGTAGAGAAATCTTGAGGAACTGGGTGAATGAGCCAGCTAGATTCAAGATGACACCCAACTGTGTCTACTAGACAAAGATACTGCAGAAGGCGTATCGATACTTGGTCATATTTTCATGTCAATTGTATGGCTAAGAAAGCACGAAAACCTTCCCACATAATTGGGTGATCCTATTGGATCAACTGGCTGGAGAAGGAAAAGCATGTAATTGGTATGGCATGTTGGCTCATCAGCTGAAGGAATAGGTAACAAGGGTTGGACAACACCCAAAGCTATACAAGCAAAGATCTACATGTCCATGTACATCTTGGATGCAATATGTGCCCGAAAAGAGCTTGCAAGCTTGAAATGGCCATGGACACTGATGGAGAATGCTATCAACACCTATTGTAAGATGTTGTTTGAATGTAGCTTCAGAGGAGTTATCACACAACTATCTGATCATTTTGTCACCCTAGTTTACAATATGATATTCGAAGAGGATCCACCCTACATGTCGACAAAATCAATGGAGGCACTGATCAACATAGCTAATTTATATTCCTCACCGTCCGACACCTTCATACAGATGTACAGTGTTGAGAAACCTCTGCATTTTCTACCAAAGTTTTCCTTGGACTTACTCATCATGTAGGAAGTAGCATATCACATCTTGGTAGGATTGACAGCTAGGCTACACTAGAAGAATAAGGCGCCTTGGCCCTCTCCTCCACTGCACATCGAGTTATATGAGATACGAAGTTTCAAGCATACAAATGTCGAAGTAGAGAAGTTGAAGAAGTATCCATTCGACCTCCGAAGTTACAATATGTATGACCCGCATTGCCTTGTGAAAGATCACTGTGCCAGAGTACAATTCAACTGGATCCATGGGGCATTTCATTGGGTGGAGGAAGACCCATGGAGATATTGCTACAATTTCTCCAAATCCAATGAATCGATCGGCTTCACTATGGAATGGTTGGTGAAGCAACATGAAGCAGCATCCCGGAGAGCACTAGAAGCAACAGTAGTGGTAGAGGTAAAAATACCAACATGTGACAAGGGCAAGAAGAATATTGTCAACCGCATGGAGGAAGAGAAAAGTTGCAAGTTCTGAGCAAATCTACTTGTGGGGAAAGTGGTTATGGCTATACAAGCAAAGAGGCAACAATGCGACAAGAAAATCGTGCAAAGGCAGAGAGAGAAATGGAGGATGGAAGAAAAAGAGAAGGAGTTGCATGAGTTGAAGAAGATACTTCGAAAGGAATGAGAATTGCACAAACAAGAGAGGGATGTGCAATAGGAACAGGTACAGTAGGGGTGCAACATTTATAAACTGATGAAACAACACTCGTACATGTAGTGGACTCATGAGAACAACTGGCACCAAGCAGATAGGGTGAACCATCATAGGAGTAAGACTTCTCTCAAGAGATAGAGTAAGCACTTGAATAGATGGATACGGATATGGAGCAACAAGAGTCAGAGCAAGACATCGACCTCATGCCTCATCACCAGGATGTCAACCTACTAGCTTCACTGCATATGGAAGAGGAGAAAGTCCCAAGTGACCAAGGAGACACTAAGATCCTTGGAGGTCAGTCATAAGGAGAGATGCACAACATATCATTCGACGAGTCTAAACATAGAGTTGTGCAGTCTCCCAAAGTGTCGACTCCAGATGATCATACATCTCCTGCACAAGTTGAGGAATGACTGATCATGTTTGACGTGCACAAACATCTAGTAGCCTTGGGCGATGCTACTAGAGCATATACTGAAGCCACTAACTCAATTGTTCACTTTTTAATAGTTGAGAATGATCAAATGGCTAAGGATCTATAGATGGCCAAGCAAGGAGGAGAGTTGGTTACAACATCCACCTAAGAAGAATTGAAGAAGGAAATACTAGATGAAGTATTGTCCCTTGAAACAGTTATGTAGGCATTGTATTCCAAGTTTGGTACCATGCATAAGGCAGTCGTCCATCTCAACTGATGGAAGCAATGATGTGTTAGAAGAGCACAAATGTTTTCAAATGTGCATGCTATTATTGATTACATGCAAACATGGACGATGAGATACAAGGGAGCCCCACTTCACTTTCCTAAGATGATGAAGCCCAAAGTATTCAAGGTGAAGGCATGCATTCAAAGTCAGATCCGGAGCTATGAAGAGCTCCCGTAGCTCATCACTAGTCTATAGGCTTCCCATGCATGTGTATTCAAGAGCATGGATGTTGTGGTGTGCGCACATGTGATCCCATCTATTGGGACTCTCATCTAGGTGAAGACAAAGGTACAAGTCCAAATAGAGCATAACTCATACTTTGATGAGTTGATGTACATAGCCACCAGCCCAAACTTGTCAATCAGTGCAGACACCATGCACAATTATGTTGCTGGTTCGATAGCACTCAAGACAATGATGTGCATGCTTTCACATGACTTGGACAGAGGAGCCTGAGTAGTGTACCTAGATGTTATGGATGTAAGATTTAGGTTCCAGAAATATGTCACCCTAGAGTACACGGACACCATCACATAGTACCAATCTTGGCATCAATTCGCTACTATCGACCACCATGAGGATGTCGAAGAGTTGGCCTTCCAACAGTTTTATGAGTCATAGTGATGTCTTGCATGGCTTGCCCAAGCCATTTTGTCTCACATGGGTACATGTGCATTGTAATGTAATGTCTTGTCAAGTGTAATTTCAAGTGTCGATAGGTGGATGTAACTGTCATAGAGTAGATGAAGAGTCATGAGGGTAGATGAACTGTAACAAAGGGGAATGTCAAGGGCCACCCCACCCTTTACTATAAATAGTCCCTCATAACTCATTGAAAAGGCTTTTGGTCAGCCAAGCTTTCGATAAGACTATCTTAGAGAGAGCTTGGACAATATTGTAACACACCTTGGATTCTCCAATGCGCAAAGCTAATATATTTTTTGGAGGAGCATGTCGTTGTGGTAGTAATGTTCCACTATCAAAACTAGTGGTTGGACTGGAACTTACACTTCTTAATATAACAAAGCCAACACGTTTTCATGCATATGTTGTTATTGTAGTTGAAATATTCTGGTTGTTGTAGCAATGTATGTTATTTAACTTACACATTTGTGTATGAAATATTTTGTATGCAATTGTATAAATCTTGTTGCAGATGTGTTGTTGGTTTAAAAATCACTTTGGATTGCTCGTTATCTTGCTTTCCAGCTGGTGATGCATCTTTGCTCGGGTGTTCCTTTCCAAGTTGCATACTATTACAGGTTTCCAAGGGGCATACTCACCTCACCCTCCATGTGTTAGAAACTCTTATTCACCTTCCTTGACTTACTGTAGTTGTCACACCCTTGCTACCAATAGGGACATCTTACTTGCCTCTATGCAAAATCGCGGTCAAGGCATTATTGTACGACCCACTGCTAGGACTCCTACACCAAACGATTTGAGATCTGATTGGGACTTATTACTGGGGAGATCCCCTAACACGTTGGTGGCTCCAATACCATCAAACACCTGGCCGAATGTTGTTTCGGGCTTCCGAGCTTCTGACTTTCCATGATTTTTCTCTTCTTTGACTTTTGTAGGACCAAATTTGACTAGATTTATTTCTCACTCCAAGAGCCCATTTTCAGACTTTTATATACTGTTGGAAATCTATTTCATATCAATTTCCAACTCAATGGGTCTAATGTGGCATTTCAACTCATCTACTACTTGAAAAATGGCTTCAACCAATGTGATATTATTTTCACCTTGAACCTTCTTCTTGCGCATGGAACCTGCTCTTCTTAGACATATCTTTGACACATATGCTCTTCTTAAAGAGGGAGGGGTGAGAGTATGTGTGGTTGAGTGAGAGTGAGGGGGAGAGAGAAAGAGGATGAGTGAGAGATAGAGAGATGTCACCAGGGGGGAGTAACAATGGAGGAGGGAGTGAAGGAGAGAGAGTGAGAGGGGAGAGATAGAAAGGGATAAGGGGAGGGAGGGAAAGATAGAGCTAGAGGGTGGAGAGAAATAAAGAGTGTTGGAGGGGGTTTCTTTTGAAGTAGGGGCTGAGAGAGAGGAGGGGGGAGAAATAAGGAGAGAGATAGAGATATATCTCTAGAGAGAGAGGGGGGAGGGAGAGAGTGATAGAGAGGGAAAAAGAGAGATGTATAGAGAGAGAGAGGTGGAGAGAGAGAGAGTGATGGGAGAAGAGGTAGATAGAATGAGTGAGGGAGATAGGACAGAGAGAGGGAAGAGAGAGAAGGAGATAAGGAGAGAGAAAGAGAGGAAGAGAGGAAGAGGAGGTGGGGTGAGAAATAGAGGGATAAACAAAGTTGAAAGGGAGTTGTTGTGAAGGACGGATTCATAGAGTAGAGAAGGGATAGAGAAAGAGATGAAGCGAGAGAGATAGAGGAAGGGTGGTAGTTAGGGAGAGGGAGAGAAGTAGAGGAGGGAGGGAGACAATGATAGAATTGGAGTGGGGAGAGTGGGAGGTACATAGGGGAGAAGGAAGAGAAAGAGGACGGGGGGAGAGAGAGGATCACTACAAGGAAAATATCGTTCAGTGGAGGTATTTCTGGAAGCCCCAATAAAAATAAACCAAAAATCTGTTTGTAATGGAGGTCACTAGTGGAGGTGAGTGGGCGGATGTTTTTTGGATGATGTGTCTACAATATACAAATGCATTAGTGCTTTACTATCCATACAAGCACTCGTGATGCATACAATATGGTGCATCGTGGAAAATTTATTGTTATAAAATAAAAAAACATGGTGCGCTAAATAACACAACACACCGATGCTTGAGTAATTGACAGCACCAATGCCCTTCTGTAGTAAAACGTCCTGGTGAATACCACTAAGTAGCACCGCTATAGTTTTTAAATCTCAGAAAAATGTGGTGTGATTTTCCAATGATGCATCGATATGGTAAAGGTACTAAGATGCCTCGGGGAATCTACAAAAGAGCATTGTTAAGTGGTTTTTAAATTTTTAAAATAGAAAGATGTTATAGTCAATGAAAGCACCAATGTGGTACCCGTATTAGAATTCCCTAGGACATCTTAAGAAAAGCATTGTGATAGATATTTTAATTTAAAAAATGCATGTGTCTCTTGGATCTATTATGCACTAGTGTGGTTAAAGTAATGAATTGGAGAAGGGTAAACTAAAACAAACTCCTGGCTAAAAATTTAATTTTTACCATCTATAGTGTTGGAGAGCTCTAAAGTACCCGTTCCACTCTTGCCTCATATAAGCACCTTGACGTCGGTACTTATCTTGCTAACCATCCTTTTATCCCATGCTCACTGCCTGACTTCCCAATTTTTTGAAATTGTGCTAAAATTTGTTTTTCTCCATTACGTGTCCACAATGTCGCACCCCCCCCCCCACAATGACAAATTGTCTAGGTAAAGTCTATGTGTCTCTCTAATTTATTTTTTTAGTGGTTTATAATTGAAAATTAGGTTAAATTTTCCAATCCTTTTTAAAATTCTCCATGTGTAGTGAGTTCGATATTTTCAACTTACATCGATAACAGTGCACCTTGTAAATTTACAAGGTGCATTGCATTTCAATGCGTGAACATAATGCACCATGATTGTTGTGGTGTGTTTCATAAATCAATAAAACACATGAGGAAAACAATAAATCATATGTCAGTGTTTTACTCCTGGTGCGTATATCTTTATCAACCACACTACAAAAATAGTTTTTAAAAATATAGCTATAGCTTGGTGCGTTCAATAACCTGAACGTTGTTGAATTGAGGCTTTTGTGATCCATATCAAATTTATGAGAGATTTTTCAACGTAAATCACATGGTATTTCATTTTTCGACGTGTTTCAAACCAACCAGTGTGGTTCATCACCAAGACAAGTTGAAGAATCAGGTCAAGCATTGCATGTTAAATAGTCTAAGCAGAACCTCCAATAGCTATAATTCTTGACCACACAACGACTATAATGACTAATGGCTAAATATGACAGGGGGATAGTTAAATGGAGCAGGGGCATAAAAATAAGTTAATTTCATAGCTAGTTAGTTATATTATTATTAAATTAAAAGTTAAAGGGACATATGAATTTTCTTAGGGTTTTAAATATATATATAAATATTAAATTAATTTTAAATGATTATTAACTTGATATTTAGTTATAAAATTATTCACTGTTTAATAAAAATATATAAATATAAATATTAGAATAAGTCAAGTTTTAGAAAAAATAAGATTTTAAATATTCATATTTAATTAATTGTTTATCTAATTGTTAAATTAACCTAGAGGTATTAACTAATTTAATTGTTTATATGAATTTATCTAAAGGTCTTTACTATTTTATAAAAATATATATATATATATATATATATATATATTATATATATATATATATATTATATATATAGTTAGTTAGTTAGTTAGTTAGTTAGTTATAAATAAAAATATATTATTAGACTAACTCAAGTGTTGGAAAGAAAATAGTATTCAGATATAATTCATCGATTATCTTAATTTTTAAATTAACATACGATTAAAGTGAAAAAAAAAAACAGGCCAAAGGATACGGGAAACAAGAACAAGCCAAAAAACGAGGGAGGGGAGGAAGGGAAGAAAATGACTAGGAAGAGAGTGTTGGGACTGAGCAACTACTAATCTTCCAGCCATCTTCTCTATTGAGATTTCTCGACCTTTTTTCAATCTCAAGGGCTTCCCTAAATTTTTGATGATGAAATTGCGAGACTCGAGCAATCACACTAGCCTCCTCAATACACACATGATTCTTGATTCTTTCCACATGTTTAGCTAAAGCGGAAGACTTGGTTCTCCTATGTTTAAGGTTAGCTACATGCTCACTAATCCTTTGATTAATGGAGTGACCAGTCTCACCAATATAGGGGGTCCCACAAGAACAAGGGATAATATATACCCCTTTCATATCCTTAAGGTCGATAGGATCCTTCACTGATTTGAGGGACTTACGAACGGTGTTAAGGGGCCTAAAGGTCACAGGGACATTATGATTTTTAAGAATCCTTGCAATCTTATCAGTGGTCCACTGAACATATGGAAGATGGACACCTAGAATCCGCTCCTTCGGTTCTCTTTTAGTTAGTGAATTCTTGGCAGCTTTGAGGAAAGCTTTCTGACCTAATAATCTACGATAACCATTCTCGACAAAGACATCAAGGAGATGGGGTTTCTCCTTCTCGAAGATCTTTTCATTAGATATCCTTAAGGCAGGAGTAGCAAGGGTGTTGAGAACACCAATCTTCTGAGCCTAGAAATGGTGGGAACTAGCATGAAGATACTGCTTCGTATGCATTTTCTTTCGAAACACCTGGTGGGAGAGGGAACCATCACTATTCTTAGAAATAAGAATATCAAGGAAAGGGATGAAACCATCAACTTCTTGTTCCTTAGTGAACTTAATGGCTGAGGATTGATTATTAAGATGATCGAAGAAGAGATCTAACTCTTCTTGGCTGTGAGACCAGATGACATCGGTTTCATCTACATACCTTTTCCAAAGTTTGGGCAGGAGGCAGGTTGATTTCATAGCCTTGGAATTGAAATCTTCCATAAAACGATTTGCAACAACAGGGGAAAGGGGTGAGCCCATGACAACCCCACACATTTGCTCAAAGAACTCCCCCCCAAAACGAAAAAAGGTGGAAGTGAGGCAGATCTCAACTAATTGAGCGGTGTCAGGGTCAGTTAGGCAGTTAATTACCTCCATGGCCTCATTTATAGGGATGCAAGTGCACAGGGGAACTACATCAAAACTAACAAGAATGTCTTCAGTGTCAAGTTTAATTTTCTTGAGCTCATTAATAAAGGAAGCAGAGTCTTTTACGAAGGACTCTGTATGGCCAACTAAGGGCTTAAGCCTTAACAAAAGGAATTTTGCAAGAAGGTTGGTAGGACCTCCAATGGTGTTGACAATGGGCCTTAGGGGGGCTCCTTCTTTATGAATTCTAGGGAGCCCATAGATTCTAGGAGTAATGGGGTTGCTCTTAATAAGTTTATGGTGCAGGGAACTCACTGAGCTAGTGGATTTAATGGTAACAGCCACATTCCTAGAAATATTTTTTAACGGGTTTTTGGGAAGCTTTTTATAGCTTCCACTACTATGAAGATGATCCAACATCTTATTGTGGTAATCATCCCTATTAAGAATGACGACTGCTCCACCTTTCTCAGCTTTTAGAACAATGATATCTTTGTTCTAGTTTAAGGATCTGAGGGCTATAGATTCTTCCTTGCTCAAGTTGTTCTTAGGGGGCTTCACCTTTCTCAAGATAACGACACAATATTGCCTAATAGTGTTCTTAACCCTATCAGGTAAACCCCTAATCCCAAACTCAATGTCACAAATAATATCATCTACTAGGATCTTCCTAGGGGCTAAGGCAAAATTTAGGCCTCTACCCAAAACTTTAAAAACCAACGGGGGAAAGGAAAAACTAGATAAGTTGACAACCTTGTTTTTAATATGGGATGGAGGGGGGAGATTATTATTATTAATATTATTATTATCATTAATAAATCTATTATTACCTTTAAGTTATTTTTCCTTACAACTATAATTGTTGTATTAATACATAATGGACCTTATTATTAATTATATTATTAATTCTTAATATTAACCTTGTGCTATTAACATTACTTCTATAATTATTAATTAAAATTATTATTAATATTATATATTATATTATTAATATTAATATATTATTATTAATTAGTATTATTATAACAATATTATTATTGTTATAATTATCAATATATATTATTATAATTATTATTATAATTATTATTAATAAACGTCAAATTATCATTATTGGAAACCGAGGGTAGAGGAAGGTTTGAACCTTCACTGTCTACACAGATCAAGCCAGACAAACCAGCGAATGGAACCGAGTCGTTGTTCCACCTTAAGGAGATGGAGATCTTGTTCCTTGATAAACCAACCAAATCAGAAACTTCATGGGTTGGACCAGAACCGGAAATTGGTAACCCATCTCTGTGTAATGAGAGAGAGTCGCCCACAACAAACAAGCCATCCTGCAAACCATCGAGCTGACCCACAATGCTATTAGCTTTGCTCCTTGGTATAACGGTAATTAGAGCAGAACACGCCATATTGCTGAGCTCCGAGGTAGCGTGATCACCGTCTATGCAGAGTAAAGACTGCTTTCTACTCTCAACTATTCCTGAACTGATACTAAGAAGATTTGGAGGAATGCCATCATGAAAACCCTCAAGCTAAATCGCATTGAGATTATCTTCATGCCCTTTTACAATGGTAATTGGAGATGAACATGCCTTAATGCTGGGCTCTAAGGCAACGTGATCACTCCCTACGCAGAGAAGGGACTGTTTGCTACTCTCAGCTGATCCTAAGCAAAAAATAGGTAGATGAAGAACCGAAGGAATGTTATCCCGTAAACACTCGAGCTGACTAGCTTCGCACCCTGGTATAGGGGGAATGGAGAAGGCTCATGCCTTTTTGCTGGGCTCGAGGGCAGCGCGATCACCTACTCTGCAAAAATAAGATAGTTTGCTACTCTCCCCTAAACTTGAACGAATATTAGGAAGATGCAAATCTGCAAGAAGTTGAAGCGGATCCAAGGAACCAACCGAACGGGCTTCATAAGAGAGAGTTGAGTTATCATCAACTTTTAAAGAAGGGAAATTTGAAACCCCTGAAAAGCCCCCTGATAACCATTCTTTAAGCAATGATTTCTGATCAACGGAGACAAGGCTACGGGAAACTACTCCTGTGGCTTTAACAAACACAACAAAATTTAGGGCTAATTTATGGCACTTCGAAGCCTGATTCTACTTACGAATCTCCTCTAGCCGTACGGACTTCAAAGCTGAACAAGCATCTATCCTGGCCCAAAGGGAGGCTGAAAATATGTTCATGAGATCTAGATGTAAACCCAAAAGATAACGAGAGAGAAAATTCAGGGATCTTCTGACCCCAATGATTTCAGCTCTTAGTAAAGCTAAACTAGCCTTAAGGAAAACCTTATGGTTTTGGGGAGTCTGAAGGCGATGATTAATTTGGGCGAATACTGGGATGACAGAGGAGTCTCTGCATATTTTAAGAAATGCTAGATCTGACTTCAACTTCAAAACTTGTAAGTGTGCCTTTTCAAAATGATGAACCTTGGTTGCAATGGATTTTCCGTGCAGGGATTCAATTGTTGAATTGAGGCTTCTGTGACCCATATCAAATTTGTGAGATATTTTTCAGTGTAAATCACATGGTATTTCATTTGTCAACGTGTTTCGAACCAACCAGTATGGTTCATCGTCAAGACAAGTTGAAGAATCAGATCAAGCATTGCATGTTAAATAGTCCAAGCAGAACCTCCAACGGCTATAATTCTTGATCAGTCAATGACTATAATGAATAACAGCTAAATATGACAAGGGGACAGTTAGACAAACTAGGGGCATAAAAATAAGTTAATTTTATAGCTAGTTAGTTATATTATTATTAAATTAAAAGTCAAAGGGACATATGAATTTTCTTAGGGGTTTTAAAATATATATATATATATATATAATTTTGAATGATTACTAAGTTTATAGTTAGTTATAAAAACGTATTAACTATTTAATAAAATATATAATATAAATATTAGAATAAGTCAAGTGTTAGAAAAAATAAGATTTTAAATATTCAGATTTAATTAATTGTTTATCTAATTGTTAAATTAACCTAGAGGTATTAACTAATTTAATTGTTTATATGAATTTACCTAAAGGTCTTTACTATTTTATAAAAAATATATATATATATATATATATATATATATATATATAGTTAGTTAGGTTAGTTAGTTAGTTATAAATAAAAATATATTATTAGACTAAGTCAAGTGTTGGAAAGAAAATAGTATTCAGATATAATTAATCGATTATCTTAATTGTTAAAGTAACATATGATTAAAGTGAAAAAAAAAAATTCCAAAGGATACGGGAAACAAGAACAAGCCGAAAAACGAGGGAGGGGAGCAAGGGAAGAAAATGACTAGGAAGAGAGTGCTGGGACCCCACAACTACTAATCTTCCAACCATCTTCTCTATTGAGATTGCTCGGTCTTTTTTCAATCTCAAGGGCTTCCCTAAATTTCCGATGATGGAATTGTGAAACTCTAGCAATCACACTAGCCTCCTCAATACACACATGATGCTTGGTTCTTTCCGCATGTTCAGCTAAAGTGAAAGACTTCGTTCTCCTATGTTTAAGGTCAGTTGCATGCTCATTAACCCTTTGATTAATGGAGCGACCAGTCTCACCAATATAAGGGGTCCCATAGGAACAAGGCATAATATATACCCCTTTCGTATCCTTAGGGTCGATAAGATCCTTCACTGATCTGAGGGATTTACGAATGGTGTTAAGGGTCCTAAAGGTCGTGGGGACATTATGGTTTTTAAGAATCCTTGCAATATTATCAGTGGTCCCCTGAACATACGGAAGATGGACACCTGGAATCTTCTCCTTCGGTGCAAAAAGGTTATTCATGCACATTGGTGCACAAGTGTGACGCATCACTATGAAAATTTAAATTCGTGAACCAACAATGATGCATCATATTTATGTGCACACTGAGATCGGTGTGGTTATGTTTGGTAGCACACTAGAGTTGGTGCATCACTGTGTTTTGAGCACATCAATGATTCTTCTTATTTTTTAATTGAAAGTTATGTTTTCATATTTATAAATACATGTTTCATTTAATAAAAGAATTGTATTTTATGTATGGGGCTGATGTATTTTATATGTAAATCATGTAGGAGATATGCCAACAGAGGTAGCGACAACATGAGTAGGAGCAATAGGTTGAACCATATAATATGGTATGAAGATGGGAGGCTAGAGAGAGAGAGATGGATTTATACCCTTGCCCTATTACTCAGTGAACTGAGAACCCTTAAGGAATGTAGGCCTCCTCAAGTACTGTGAGGAGCCTACATCCATGAAGGTGCACTATGTCTTACTAGTGCATTTGATCTGCTGATGGAGTGCCCAGGAGCAAGATTTCCATGTCAGTCCTGGGGCGTGGTATAGGCCCACTGAAGAGGAAAAATACTTTATCACTGGCCTATCGAGGAGAGGGGAGGATTTTCCCAAGTTCCCTGATGTCCCCCATAGGGTTGTAGCTGAGATTCATCTTGCTAACACTCAGAGATATGTCGGGCCACATGCAGTATGTCAAGTATTTCCAGGTCTATGGTGGACCGCTATGAATTTCTTCTTTTGCCGCACAGGAGGTTACGTGACTCTGGTTATTAATCACCACCATTTCAAACTTTAGTAGTGATGGGAAGTGCATCAATTTCCCTCTTTTGTATTATGTTGATTCTTTGATTCAGGTCCCATATTGTATTTGATGGTTTGCCATTTTTTTGAGGTAGTTTTGCATGGCTTTAGATAGATGTCATGCATTAAGACATTGGAGGGCGACCTTCCCTTTCACTTTAGAGATATTTTATTTTTATTTTTTGAGAGCCTTCCAGAGACGTGGTTTACATTTGATAGTCACCCTCCTAGGATAATCACTGAAGTCTAGATGTGCATGTGGGGGAAAATGATGCCCAATAGAGGTCTGTTGAAGTATCCGGTGAGGATTTCCATCGAGGCACTTACGCTACTGACTAATGAGTATGACCATGCATTTTTCACAGTGGCCTTTTTGTACCCAGGGATTGATTGGAGACATTTTCCCAATGTCCTCTTCATAATCGTTGAGCCTACATATGATAGATGAAATATTAGCGTTTTTTAAAATAAATCTAGTTTCATTTTATTGTTATAATTAATGAGAACAAAATGTATTCTAACATGTTCTTTAACTTATTTTATTAAATTGTTTAATATTGAAATTGTCTAATTATTGTTGTGTACTATTTAGTTTGTAGACATCGACACATTTAATGGGGACATGCCTCCTCCCCCATCGAATGGAGGAGATGAGGAGATGGGAAAGGCACAAGAGGGTGAGGCACATCCTCAAGGGGGTGTGGGCATCTAGGGTCATACGGTTGATCTGTGATTTCATATGGGCTATTGTGACATATTAGCCAGAGTTTTGATTGACAAGAAAGTTTTCCCCCCGAGGGCTTGGGATATCAATGCATATCCTAGGTTCATGGATCTCTATAGTGACTGTTTGCATGAGATGATGTCTCTTATGTGTTATATCATCAGAGATAGTAGGGTACTGGCAATGAAGAGGGATGAAGGGGATGCAGTGACAAATATATTGGAAGAGGGTGATGGTAATGATGATGTGGGTGGTGATGATGATGATGATGATGATGATGGTGATAATCATATGTTGATAGTGCCACCCTATCAGATCACGGTCATCAATGTGTTAGTGATCTTTTTTGTGGTACACCTCCTCGTCAGTCTCCTGATGATGAGATGACAGAGCTAGAGGATGTGCCTTATTTTCCTACTGACATAGTAGAGAAGCCACCTCCTCCTCCACCTAAGAGTTCAACAGACCATGTTGAGACAACAATTGAACATCCATCATCTTCTACTGTAGACCAGTCACCTCCTCCTCAACCTTAGCTGAGTTCAACAAATGTTGAGGTAGTAATTGACCATTCATCATCTTCTACTATAGATCAGACTGACACTACTACATTTTTTGTATCGACAAATATTTGATTGCACTTATTTGACTTGATGTTTTTTCACTCGACTCTTATCTATATATATTATATATATATATATATATATATATTATATAATATATATATAATATAAATATATATATATATATATATATATATTATATATATATAGATGGTACATTTTTTGTTCATGTTTATATACTTAATTTATATGTTGGTGTTGATGTTTATATTGTTAGGTCATGTTAGATATGTTCATTTAATGTGCTTACAAATAGATGTATATTTAATAACAATGATTTGACATGAGATTTATATTAATTTGAGTATGTGTGTCGTGATGATGTTAGATTACAATGTTTATGTATTGTTAGATGTGATAACAATGATGATTTCAAGTTGGATTATTATATTTGTGTGCTAGCTAATGACGTTTGTATGTAGTAGAGGTGTATATAATTAGACGATGGTAGTGAATTCGAATGTGTATCTTAGATAATGTTCAATTTTGTTAGATGATCATCATCATGATGTTTATTTTTATGATTATGTATTATCGAACTTATATCAATTTTTTATATATGAAATTGCATGCAAAACAACTTACTTTAAAATAAAAAGAAATATGGACATTGAAATATTATATAAAATTATGTTATTTGATATGGACATTGATATATTTTACTTATGGTTGACGGTAAAATAATTTTTGTTTTAAATATCACATGTAAATGGAAAGTAGAATGAATTACACATAATGTAATATCAATAATACTATTTCTCGTCATGTGAAAAAATTACATTTCTTCCTCGTAGTAAAAATTAAATTATATTTTTTTACTTGTTACATTTATTCCTCATAATAAAAGCTAAATTATGTTCTTTTACTTTTGGTTACTTTGTATCTCTATAGATAGTTATATAAGAGTAAGGTGTAAATTGAAGTATTGTAATTATGGCCAACTTTAATTTCTTTTGTTATTACTATTTTTAATTTGTTAATTTAAATTATTATTTTACTATTTTTAAATGTAACAATATATGACAACATCTCTCCCATACTGAGTGTTGGCATTATGTGTGTTGTAGTGTTGCAGAAGCATGGTTGATTTTCATTGATGTCAACCTGGTTTCTTGGGTTGTAGATGGTTGAGGTGTTCGATGATTGAGGTGATTATGGATGATGTGTGGATGGTCCTATCCATGTCTACTAGCCTTGACTAGCTTGGAAATGGTCCTTGGCTTGTATACTAGCTTGGAATACCTTGGAGATGATGGTGTGTTGCAATAGTTTAGAGGCCCTCTTATGATGATCATGATATGATGGCATTACTACTAGCATGGAGGTGTGACTTGTTGGATGATGGTATGTTGCAATAGCTTGGAGGTTGGATGATGGTGTGTTGCACTAACTTGGCGGCCTTCCCATGATGATGGTCTTCATGATTATGTTATTGCATACAGATATTGGTGGTTTCTATAGAATTTAGAGTTGAGTAGCCTTGATGATTAGGTCTCCTTGGTCTCCATGTTCCTAATTAGGTCTCCCATGTTGACATGTTATACATTGGGCTTGGAGAGGATCTACATGTGAATGTGGATGCTTGAGATGGTTTTGCAAGTCTTGGAGGATGTTTGGAAACTATTGGAGTTGCATATTGATGGCAGGGATGTTCCAGAGAAGTTTGATGGTTCAATTTGTTAATATGGTTGATGGTTGGCATCCTAGTCAACTATTTTGATTTGGGATGACGTTTGATGATGTTATAGTGATTTGTAGGAGTGTTGCATATGCGTCAGAGACTTCCATAGCTCCTATAAAGTCTGGTCAAGCTCTGTAAGGAGTTGAGGCAAGTTATGTCCTAAGCTAACTAAGGTTTGGCCTTCCTTGGTCCTAGCCACATGCATGATGGGTCAAGGGAGTGTTTGGACAACTTAATCACATGGAGGAGGGCCTAAGGGAGTGATTATAGCTCCAGCCTCTTAGAGGACAATGCTAAGAGAGAGACTAGGGGATTTAGTCTTCCATAACTTTTTTCATTTAATTATTTAATCATCTTAGAAAATGTTAAATAGAAGAAGGCTTTGAGTTCATTTGGTTAGTCGTGGTGAGAGTGTGAGTGTATGCCATTTTGAAGGAATTGTGAGTGAGTAGATATTGATGTAACTACTCACATTGTATTGCAGAGATATTTTAGAGGTGTGTATGTAGTATTCAAAGGTGATTTTGACTATAGAATGGAGGAGAATTTAGTGTAGTATGTTAAGAGTATGGTGAGTAAAAGAGAAGAAAAAATCCATGTCCACACAAATGATTGATTCAGTTTTTATGTGCAAAATGATAGAGCTGTTGGGTTGCTTATTTTGAGTGAATTAATAACCCATTATGAAAATATATGAAAAGTGGTTCACATGGAGGAAGTGAAGGCATGGAGGCTTTGGTTTAGGACCATTATTTATAGGATGTTGCTTCTTGGGATTCTTTGAACTTGGTTGCTGTTGGGCAGATAAGGCATTCTTAGTAGAGTTTCCAAGATTAAGAAGACCAAGATGTAAGAGGTTTTCTTCTTCTTTTATTAAAGAATCACAAAAGGCATCAAAAGAGGGGGACTTGTAAGCTTGTCCTTGAGAAATGAAGACTCCTCTAGTAGAATGGAATGTGGAAACAAACACAGAGTAGGTTGGTCCTAAATTTGTAAGAATGGAATAGATAAGGCTACCATATTCTTTCTTAACCTTAACACTTTCCAAGAGAAGTCTAAGGATCTTGAACTTGGACAAAAAATCTTCAATGGAAGAAAAATTATTGGGGTCCAACGTAAGCAACTCATTTTTGAGTTGATGAGCTCTAATTTCATTTTTAATTCCAAAAAACTTTATTGAGTTGTTTCATTGCTTCATCAAGGGTATCAAGTTTTGGGATATTGAATCTAAGGTTTGGAGAAATAAACATCCCTATCAACTCATATGCTTGATATTGCCCATTTTCCCATTTGGCTTCCTTATCTTCATCTTTAGGTTTATATTGTTTTCCTGATGCTATTCTATAAAGACCTTTACTTCTAAGTAAATCCACAATCTAGGATAACCATTGGAAGTAATTGGTGTTGTCAAGAATAACTTGGCGTGGACTTTCCATTTTAACAGAAACCGGAGTTATAGATTTTCAAACTAAGTGTTCCAATGGAAATATCTCGAAAAATTAGACCGATTAAAAAAAATGGCTTCTGGATGAAGAAGTTATGGTTTTCTGAAGAAAAGTTGTTGAAGACTCACTTTTTATAATGGATAAGAACGATTTTATATAAAGTAAATTTAAAACATCACGTACATGTGGATTTTGAAAAAGTAACTTAACAAATAAAAAGACTTGAACCCAAGACCTTTATTCTCATAAAGTAACTTTGGACCAAGTGAGCTAGTTTAAAAGGTTAGTAATTTTTGAAAAGCAAGAAGGGTTTTTTTTAGTCACTGAAGTTTTGCAGTGGGTTCTTCCTTGAAAAAGCGTTTTTTTCCTACAAAAAAAAACCACACAACCCAACACAGACGTGTAAAACAAAACCTTATGGCTTCAAGTTAGCTATAACCGAAAACTAAATATTTTCCTCAATGTTTCTGATTTTCTGATATCACACTAAGGTGCAGCAAAAAAGAGCATACGCATGAGAAAAATCCTTGCTTACTATTTATGATTTTCCCAGATTGCATAGAGTCACGGGGCAAAGAGCATGCAAATAAATGAAAGGTATAGATCTGGTAATAAGAAACAAAGAGCTAAATAAACTGAAATAAACATAGAGTTGAATAACTAAAACTGGAAATAAAGATTGCATACTTCCAGATCTTAAAAATGACGTAGCTAGGGCTACTAGAAACATTTTCACGTGAAACGAAAGGGGTTCCTCACTGGAACAAATGCTTCTAACACAATAGCAAAGTCCTCTCAGCCCGAAAGCAGTCAAAAACAGTAGATATAGGAAACGACAGTCGAATGCAGTTGTACCGACTTCGGATTTGGATCACCAATGATGCGACCCTCAAATAACTCTGATATCATGTAGGAATTTACAGGCTAACCTCCTAAGATAGAACACCAAAATACACTGCTCAAAAATAGATCACATATCAATACACCAATATTCTTATCGTGGTTAAAACCCTCAAAGAGGGAAACAGTCCACAACCTGAGCTAATGCGTCCACTTCAAGAAATTTATTAATAAAAGAAAAAACAAATATACATAAGCTTCTCTCATTACTCATCCCTACAAATGACCCTACATGATATTTAAATAGAGATCATGGGCCAATCAGGTGTTAAGCCATAGATCAAGTGTCAGTAATTCCGAGGAGAGAATGAAGCATCGAATCACTTCATGTCTAGAACATATCGTGATTGCTGGATGGTAAGTTACAAATGTACATAGTAAAGAAACGCACTTTACCTACCTCTACACTAGACCAAGTTATACTTAAATATTTCTGATGTGTCGAAATATCCTAACAGGTTTAGGGAGGATCTGTGGTTGTGAGAGCTTCCAGCAGATGATAGTCCGTAGATCCGTGAGAGAAACATATTTATGAAATTGATAGTGCCACCATACTATAGAAAAAGCCAATTCTTCCAGCTATGGGCATAGCTAATCCATGTACAATTTATTCAAAATAATAGTAAAAGGAATTGAGCAGCATAGCAGTAACAGGATGGTTTTCTCCCGAAAGGGTTTCCACTGGAAATACATATGTCTATATGTGTTCATGCTTGCATGAATGTTTCTTATGGTTATTTCTTATGGTCATTATGGTTTCAATTTATTGTTGCTTACATATTTTGATTATCTAATGTGGTGCATGTGCATGGATAATTGAATTTGGGAAAAAGACTTATAATTGGTGAAAATTGTTGCTAAAGGAAATCCTACTAATTCACCCCCCTCCCCCCTCATAGTAGTGAATATATTTCTAACAATTGGTATCAGAGCTAGTACTCTTTAATGAGGCTTTCCTGTTTCGAGATTAGATCATGGATCATTGCCAGAAATAGGAGGAGGATGTCTCAAAAGCCAAAGATTTTGAAGAAGGAATAAAATCAGTCCATTCCAAAAGAAGTTGCAAATTCCGAATCAGATATCTCTGGAAGTAATATTTCAAAGGAATTTTTGAATTATAATTTTGATGATTCTTTTGAGTTTGATAGTGATGGTGGGAAGAATTTTGTTGTCATTAAGGCTGAATATGAATCAGCAATGGTCGTAATCAAAGAGGTAGCTGCTCAAGTTTCTAAACTAATAGATGCATGTAGAGATCATAAGAAATTGTTGTAGATTTGTGATGAGAAAGAGAAAAATCTCAAGGAGGAGCTCACTACCTTGAGAATCCAACTTGAGGATGCAGAAAGAAACGAAGTTGTGTGCAACAAACAAAACAAAAAGAAACACTGTGTTGGGGCACTTGAAAATGTAGTAGAAAAATTGAGAAAACAAATTGAAGAAGAGAACCAACAATTGAAAAAAGTTAAGAGAAACATAGCAGCAAGTAAATCTAGTTCTAACTTTCAAAGAGGAGATGCAAGTTTGGATGTAGGAAAAAATAACAAGATAGATTAAAAGAAGCCTACAATGAATATTGTGAGCAACCATGAAAATATTGGAAAGAAAAGGCAGAAATTTCATCAGCAGCAAAGAAGAGATTGAAAAGGATTTTATATCCAAAGAAAATTATTCACTCCTATAATTAAGAGTAGCAAAATTCAAAGGAGATATCAGAACTCATTTACTCATTTGTTGAACGAAATTGAGTGTTTCAATTAACATTAGTTTGGACATATAACATTGTTTTGTAGGATTAATTTTTACATAGCCATGCAATAGTTTGGTCATAAAGGAATGAGATCATCCTTCATGTATACAAGTTCATTTAATGGTTTATGTTATGCTTGTAATTGTTTTGGTCATAAGGCCATTAATTGTAGGTCTCGTACGAGAAGTTAGAAATATAGCATGCAAAACAAAATATCAGATCCTTTAGCTTCTTATCTTGGTAGTGTAGAATGTTTTATGTGTCACATGGACACATGCCAAGGATTTCTTGATGCCTAAATCCATGGTACCATCAATACAAAAGTAGCAACCAAAAATACATGCAAAACAAAGGAACCAACCTAGAGCAATGTGGAAGATAAAGGAGGAACAATTAGAAGATGTGGCATTGCTCTTTGCTCACGTGATGAGGATGAAAAATGGTATATTAATAATGGATGCTCTCATAATATGTCAGGAGATAGGAGAAAATTTCACTTCTTGAAGAAAATCAAAAGTGGCTATGTTGTTTTTTAACGAAGTGAACCAACAAGAGTATTGGGAAGTGGTGAGGCTAAATTTTGTGAAAAGAGGACCAATTTTGAATATGTATGGCTTATTGATGGTTTAAATCACATTATTCTAAGTTTCATCCAAATGGTTGACATATGTAAGGAAGTACTCTTCAACTCCAAAGGTTGCTTCATCAGGAAAAAAGGATCGAAGAGGGTAATTGCAAGACGAGTCAAGACCCTAGACAATGTGTATGTTTTGAAGGGTAGAGTGAAAAGTAAGAAGAGACCAAGAGAGTAATATTCCTCATTAGATTCAGAGTAGAAGAGATCAACACATATTGCAATCTTGTCTTGCATGATAGATCTCTCAAACTATAAGATGAATGTGAAGCCTTCATAGGCATAGGGGAGTATATGGCATATTTTGTTTTTGCATGCAGTAGTTTGTATTCATTCTTATCTCCTTGATTATGTTTTCTTGATGATGGATTATTTCTACTAATGATGTTTTTGTTAAGATGCGATCAGGAGGAGAGATGACACATGTTCAGAGGGAGCACTTATATGCTTCCAATATTTCAATGGCATTATGACTCCTTAGAGGATTTGAATATGCATCTCATGCTATGTGCTCATCCATTGCATATGCTTATGATTGATCATATTTGCTGCTCATATGAGTTGACATTTAGTTGGTTGTTAGGTCCCTATAATACTAGTGATTCCCCCATTATTATTGTCATTGTAACCCTTATTCTTATTGTTGTGCCCCTATTATCGCCATATTGTTATTATTGTGCCCCATAGAAGCCCACTATTATTATTGTTGTGCCCTTATATTATTATTGTTATGTCATCTTTAATTATATTATGACCCCTTAGACTCCTACATATAGAAAGGATATTTTGTCATTTGTATCATCGAAAAGTTGTTCATTTGTGTAATGTAAAGAAGTTTTCCCCCTCGAAGAGGCTAATTTTGAAGTCGTTGATCCCTCTTGTCTTCTATTTTGTGAGCTGATTACACAACATTTGGTATCAGAGGTTTGGATTCTAGGGTTTCATTGCTCCAAAGAGGTCATTGTAGAATTTTTGCTATAACTTTGTCTCTAAGATGTTTCAGAAGCTAAAATTAAAACCCATTTGAGTTGAACGTTCGATGATAGCAAAAGCACTAAAGTTCATAAATGTGTTGAGAAGAAATTATTTTACATAGATTGTGAAGAGGAGGAATAAAAGGAACGGGAAATGGCAAAAAGAAAAGGATATACACTAGGAACAAACCCTAGAGAAAGAAGAAATGAATTCGACCATATCTTGTAATGCATTGGTCGGAATTGCCACTCTCAAACTATCAAGATAGAAGGACATATCAAGAAGAAAAATGCAATAGTGTTGATTTATTCAGGTAGTACCCATAATTTTATTCATTGTAAGATAGCCAAGGAATTGAATTGCTTCCTATATCTAGCACTAGAGTGTCAAGTGATGGTTGCAAGTGGACGAACCATAAATTGCTCTGGAAAGTGCAATAATATCAAGCTATCCATGGGAGAATATGTATTGACTAGCCAAATGCTTTCCATTCCAATGGGTGGTGCTGATGTTGTGTGAGTCCAATGGATATAGTCCTTGGGTACAGTAACTTTTAATTTTCAAGAATATTTCATGAAAAATAAATTGGAAGGAAAGGAAGTTTAATGAAGGGGTATTGCAAGGAAACCAAGAAAGAAAATTAGCTCTAACAGAATGATAAAGCTTCTAGATAAAAGAACAATGAGGTCTAATTGCACAATTATGTTTGCTAGAGGTTCCCACATTGAAATCATGTATTTACCTAGATCTCCAAAAAGTCTTGGACAAACATTCCAAGGTATTTGAGACTCCCAAATGCCTCCCACCTATTCGTGATCATGATCATGCTATTCATTTGATTCCAGGAATTGTTCCTCCAAAAATCAGGCCTTACAGATATCCCTATGCCTAAAAGAGTGAAATTGAACATATGGTTCTAGAAATGCTAGAGGCTGGTATAATTCAGCCTAGTCAAAGTTCTTTCTCTGCTCCAGTAGTATTGGTGCACAAGAAGGATGGGTCGTGGTGCATGTGTTTGGATTATAGGGAGCTCAACAAGCTCTCTATTAAAGATAAATTTCCCATTCCTGTCATTGATGAATTATTGGATGAATTGCATGGATCAATTTACTTCACCAAGTTGGATCTTCATTCAGAATATCATCAAATTAGAGTAAATACTAAAGACATTCCAAAACCAACATTTAGAACTCATGAGGTTCATTATGAATTTTTGGTCATGCCTTTTGGCCTTACCAATGCACTTTCTATATTTCAAGGTTTGATGAATTCCATTTTCAAACCCTTCCTTAGAAAATGTGTGTTATTATTTTTTGGTGATATATTAATCTACAACAAGTCTTGGAAGGATCAGGTTCAACATGGTGACAGGGTGCTCAAACTATTGGAGGAGAAACAATTATATGCAAAAAGCTCCAAATGTTTCTTTGGAGTACAAGAGGTGGAATATCTGGGTCATATTGTATCTCATGAAGGTGTTAAGG